>CM076573.1:77412042-77612656 GCA_034641835.2 Pinus albicaulis | reverse complement strand
ACTTCTTCATTTATTTCTCTTTGAGATGCATTATGTCTTGCAGATCCCGGTTGATACATGAGTTGTGGGATCTTGCTTTGTGCTGTTTTTGATGTACTTTCAGCCATGGATTTGTGTCATGTATGAGTCCCTTTCATGCCACATTGGCGGGATGCTCTTTTTCATATGTGTATTGTTGAGATCCCTTGTTTGCCAGGATTGGCGAGATACTCGTATTTGCTACATGTCAGCTATGGTCATACTGATAGGAGTCTTTCTTTATGTATGAGAGTTCTGCAGTGGAACATCTCTTAAAGAAGTCAAGCCACTCCTGCGTGAGGGCAATTTTTCCTTGTATGTCATAGGGAAACATATCCATGTACATCTCTTCTTACAACACATAATGCAGCGGCCTACACCATCTTGACACCGAGGCCCGGAGATGTAGTCCCTCCTGGACGAACTCCGTCATCAAACGATGTGTTCTTATGATTGCTGATCTTGTTCATTTATGTTCCTCGTATTTACAGCTACAATTGTTCATTTCAGTTCTTTAACGTTTTAATTAAATGCAATTCTATTTATCAGCCGAATTAAAAGGTCTTGGTTAAGGGGAATTCAAGATTTTACCCTGGATCAATAATAGACTTTGATTTGATCTATCTTCTTTTAGGATGAATTCTTCTTACTCTTCCTTTTGTTGGCCAATATCTTAGAAAGATCTTGCTTCCAACTGTTAAATTTTTCCAAAAGGAACTTGTTACACTACTAATTGTTGGAAATATGATTATACTGGGGGGTGGATCAAAATAATGGCAAATTTTAACAATTATTAACAATATCCAATAGTTCAACTCATTTAACAATCAATTATGTAAACAATGCATAGAAACACTAGATGTATGTGGAAACCCATAAAGGGAGAAAACCACAGTGACATATGTTTGAATGTTGTTGTAGGATGAAACCTACTGTTACATCAAATTTTATGGTTTCAAACTGAAGGAGACACCCATCCCATGAATTTACAAGCACCAACTTGAAAGAGACACCCCCAACCCCCTGAACTTTAAAGGCACCAAACTTTAGGAAGCACCCACTTCTTGAACTTTACAGGATCCAACCTAAGGAAGAAACCACTCCCTGATGTGCATAAACCAACCTTATTTCCCAAGAATATTCCTCTTTAATCTATTTTCAAACTCAAACCTACAAGCAAATTCTTTTCATTTTAAGCTTCTAACTTCCACCACTATCATTTCTTTAGCTCTCACACAGCTAGATGTTTAATTGTAATACAAACATGCTCATACCAACAACTTAGATCCACTCTTGTCTTTGCAATTATTTTTCTCAGCCTCGCACTATTATTCATTGAATTCTTCTCTCATCGCAGAGGCCCACATTACTACACTTATGCAAATCACAGACATTGGTTCTTTTTCCACTGCACCTCACACACCGACTTCAGATATGTTACTCATCTTTCTCACAATTGAAATATTATGTCCCCGATATTCTTTATTACTCATGCATTAATTTCTTATTAGGATGTCTCACTGTATTGTGTCATTCTCTTCTTATTTTAAAGATTTGGCCCTTTAATTACCATGGGTATAAATATATGGTATTTACCCATGGAAATATTCCTTTGAATTTATTGAAAAATCACACCTTGTCACTTATGAACTCGTCAATGGCATGAGAGTTCTATAACTTATTTTATTTTGGTGTATGTCTTCATATGTCCACAAGCCATAACCTGGACCTAAACTCCATAAGCGCTTATTGGCCCATCGTCTGTCGCTCACTACTTTGTCAACTCAATACTTGTTGCATCAATGGTTGATGGTTGATAGGCCCTTCGACACTCATATGCTAACTCCTACGACTAAGGGTTGTGACTAGCGATTTTCAGCTCACTGCTCACCACTCGCTTACTAGTGCGTAATTCTTTTATCCGGGCAGTCCGATAGACAGGGTCATTGCTTGATAGTGTTGTACTTAACAAATATTTTCCCATCAGGTGGTCTTCTTCATTCTCTATTGGTGGATGGAATTCACAATGTATTGTTTCTATACCGATGGGTAATGGGTAGTGATTGATGGCCCCAACATGAAAAGATACAGAAAATGTCGAAATATCTTAATATTGTGAAGCCCTTCCAAATAGTCTCCCGACATGAATCCTGAGGCTCTACCACATCATTGATATATCTTCTATCTGCCACCTAATATCCATGTGTACTAATCACCATGTGCCACTTTTTATCTACATCACCTACCTAATTTCATCCACATCACCTACCATGTGTCATCCACATCACCTATCAGGTGTCATCCATGTCATTATTTTCGACCAATCAGAGTATTCCATGTTTCTTCTACTGATGTGTACCTGCCATGTGTCACCCACCAAACTTCTACTTGGCCTATCAAAAATTCCAAATCCACCTGCCTCTTGAAACCCTCATGTGTTGCCACATCATCATTTGAGCCATGTCATAGCATGCGCTATGTCACTACCACCTGGATGCCATGTGTGTCAGTCATAACTCACTACCTATTATGTTTCATGCACCTTTTGTGGATGAGGTAGTCTGATAAGCACTTATGCCAAGCTCCCTATGACCAGGTGCTAGGACCTCTGGCTTAGCTTGTTAGCCACTACATTTTTCTTCATCATTAGTGTTCGTATTTACTCCTAAGCTTTTCTTCCAATCTAGGTAGATTGATAAACACTTGAATGTTAGTTTTTAGTCGCCTTGGAAACTAGGTGTTGTGACCAACGAACTTGCCTCTCCACCGCTCGTTGGTGCATTGATTGTGTGGACTTGAATCTCTCCCGTGGTTGTTAAGCACTTGGGTGTTGAATGGGCCAACCCTTTGCAACCAAGTGATGTGACCAAATTATTTCCAGGTTACCGCCCATTGGTGTGTTCCTCCTGGTATTGTGCCTTCCATTTTTTTTGGTCGTCGATCTGATGAGGTGGGGCATGTGTTGAAACCATTACCAAATGGAACATTGTTTTGACTCCAACAAAACAAACTAATTTTTATCTTCTTTACTCAAATTTAAAATTTAGAGATTCATTAGATGAAGAATTAAATTCCACATCCAACGAGTACCCATTATCCATACTTTTAAGAAAACTCTCCTTGATAAAAATTGTAGATACATTAAGAAAACGTATTTTAACACGTTTTTTAATGTATATGCAATTTTTATTAATGTGGGTCCTCTCAAAGTATGCATAATGGGTACTTATTGGATGTGTAATTTCATTTCGCATCTAATGAATCTCTAAATTTGAAATTTGAGTAAACCTATAAGGAGATATTACACATATTTCATTAAATTTGGAAGTATTCAGTTGATCTAGAATTTAGAACTTTAACTAGATGAAGTTTTTTCAAAATGTGGAATTATAAAATCACTTAGTTTACTAATTTTAATGTAGATATTCACCATTTTTGGTGAAAAAATTATCATGGTAAAATATATAAAACAAATTTATATAAACTTGCAAAAGAAAATCTTTCACATCTTAATCTTGGATTCTTTACATTATCTCATTTAAGATTTTTTATGGTTTGTACTAAAAGCTAAGTTTGTTAAGTTTATCTTATGAAATAATGTTGTGTATGTTGCTATTATTAACTTTATGAAAATAATGTTGTGTATGTTACTATTATTAACTCATTTAATTATAATCTGATATAGTAAATATCATGTATGTGTTAAGTTACTATTATTACTAAGACAAGGTTGACATAATTTAAAACTCTATCACCTTTACGACACTAGTAATATGGTTGAAGATGAAAAACCCTCTTAGATCATCCAGTTTATACTCATATTGGATTTAAATTTCAAAATATTTGTGGTGCTACCAACCTTCTTGATCTTTTATCTAAACAAAATTATGATGATCTTGAAACACTTCTTTTAATTCTTTTTCAACATAACAATAAAATTCTGAAGTATTTTGAGTAATATATTTATGGCTTATTATATACCATATTTGGTCTTAGTAGATGATAATCATCATTATCACCCTCATCATTATCACCCTCATCATTACATACATTTTTTTTACTTCTAATTACTTTACAACATATTCATTTTTCTTTAATTATAGCATATATTATTTTCCTATTTAGAACATATTTTTTATTTTTTATTTTTAATTTAAAAGAGCAAGGAACAGACAAACTTACACATCCCACACTAGAATGAACCTGCCCTCTCCGCTCAATTACTAATCATTTTAATTATCAAAATCAATCATAAATTAGAATAGTAACAAAGTAACATAGTTTTCTTATTTTCAAATACAAGAGGAAAGAGAGAAAATTGACTAAACTATTTATTACAAATGTTTAGATTTTATTCCTCGAGTCTTTGAGGATATTATATTGAAAAAGAGCATTTTGACATTCATCTAAAACTTAGATTCCTTACATTATTTCTATTATCATGAATATTTATATTTATGTATTAAATTTGATTGATGAATAATATATTTTGCAAAAAAAATCTTACCTACTATAAAGTTATTTAACAATATATTAATATTGTGTTTCTTATTATTATTGACCATTTTAAATTGAAACTAACTACTTTTCCTATGTTGAGTACACATTTATTATACTAGCACGATGTTGGCACCACTTCAAAATCTATAAAAAGAAATATTTTATAAGTCTAGTTGTGTTGTTCAATGATCAAAATCATTTTTTTATAAATTAGGGTGCAAAAAAACAACAAATTTGATTTATATCAATTATAATAAGGAATATTAAGGAAAAATCACTTCAAACATTATTACAAATGTCTAATTTTTTTCATCAAGTGTTTAATTTTTTTATATTAAATAGAATACTAATTAGCTACCCCACTATTGTTTTAATAGACCAAGTTTAGAAGATGTTTTTAAGTGCATTATTGTGTATGTTACTATTATTAACCCATTTAATTATAATATTATATAGTAACATATCATGTATGTGCATATCATGTATGTGTTAAGTTATGATTATTACTAGGACAAGGTTGGCACAATTTAAAAGTTTGTCACCTTTGCAACACTAGTAATATGGTTGAAGATGAAAAACCCCCTTAGATAATCCAGTTTATACTCATATTGGATTTAAATTTCAAAATATTTGTGGCTCTACCAACCTTCTTGATCTTTTAACTAAACAAAATTATGATGATCTTGAAATACTCTTTTAATGCTTTTTTAGCATAACAATAAAATTGTAAAGAATTTTGAGTACTATCTTTATAGCTTCTTATATACCATATTTGGTCTTAGTGGATGATAATACATACTATTGTAGGAAGTTTGAACCATTTTAGAGTTGACAAAGAAAATATTTTTTTAGGATAAAATTAAATGTTGAATGAGAGTAGTAGTATAATTTATTTATTATTTATTATTTGTACTTTGTGTTAAAAACTAATTTAATTGAGACTTACTTGATGAATAATAGATTAATATGAAAGATATATTGTAAGTATAAAGTTATTTAATGACAAATTATCATAGTAATGTGTCCAATATATACCAGCATATATCCATCTTAAATACGGATTTAACATGAGTCTAGAGAGACCAAATTTCTTCGAACTTATGTTTTTTCTATATATAGTTATATATGAAGTTGATATCCACATAAAAGATATATCTTCAAATAATTTATTTGAATATCTCCCTAAAATATTTTGATAATCCCCTGATTCACAAACTTACACATCCCTTGATTCACATTTTTTTTTAGCTTATAATTACTTTACAACATATTCATTTTTTCTTTACTTATAGTCGACATTATTTTTCTATTTAGAACAAATTTTTTATTTTTTATTTTTAATTTAATAGGATTGCACATCCCCTCATACTAGGTTGTAGAATGAGCTAGGCTCAATTACTAATCATTTTAATTATCAAAATCAATCATGAAATAGAATACTAAGAAAGTAATACAATTTGATTATTTTCAAATACAAGAAGAAAGAGAAAAAAAACGACTAAACTATTTATTACAAATGTTTAGTTTTTATTCCTGGAGTGTTTAAGGATATCATATTGAAAAGAACATATTAGATTCTTTACATTATTTCTATTATCATGAATATCTAAATTTATGTATTAAATTTGACTAGTGAATAATAGATTTTGTAAAAAAAATCTTACCTAGTATTAAGTTATTTGATTTTGTAAAAAAAATCTTACCTAGTATTAAGTTATTTAACAATATATTAATAATTTGTTTCTTACTATTATTGACCACTTTAAATTGACATTAACTACTTTTCCTGTGTTGAGTACAAATTTATTATACTAGTACAATGTTGGCATCACTTCAAAATCTATAAGAGGAAATATTTTATAAGTCTAGTTGTGTCGTTCAATGATCAAAATCGTTTTTTTATAAATTAGAGTGCAACAGCTTCAAACATTATTACAACTGTCTAACATTTTTTTATTAAGCATTTAAATGGTTTATATTAATATTAAAATAGAATATTAATTAGCTACTCCACTATTGTTTTAATTTTTTTAGTAAGTGTTTAAATGGTTTATATTAATATTAAAATAGAATACTAATTAGCTACTCCACTATTGTTTTAATAGACCAAGTTTAGAAGATGTTGATTTTAAGTGCATTATTGAATTTGATTATGCATATTTGATATGGTGAGAAGCCATGTTTGTCAAACAAGGCTTTGAAAACTTAAATATTTTATGGCATTGTCATGTCATTTGTATCACCACATGATTACATTGAAATACTAAATAATATAAAACTTCTCCAAAAATAATATGAAGAAAATATTTGATATACAACAAATATTGAAAACCGTGTCAAAATGTATATTAATAGATCCTTAAAAAAAAAAATTACATTCATGAATCATATAAACCTAATATTAAGATATTCGCTCAAGTAGGTCAAGAACAACTTCTGCACCATATTTATTTATCTTGGTCTTCTTGCAATGTTCTATCTTTGACATCCATGCCCACACTATGGTATTAATTGGAATAGAGTCAAGTTTTGTGTCATCAAGATTTGGTATCCAATATTGCTCTACAAATTTTCCATTGTATTTTCTTCCACCAATCAACCTTTACATGAATATTGTCACTTTCATTATCCCTAAATATATCTGAGATGGATTTTTCAATCCAAATCATCTCTCCTGCATCCTCATTTCCTTATCTAACTAGAAACATCTTTCCTTTCTCAACATCAATCATTGGATTGAATGTTGGCTTTGGCTTGTTGCATTTGGGGTCCAACATATATTGGTTCATCTATTGCATTATCAAAATCCTCATCCATAATACTTGAGATTACATGGAGTGCATTACAATCAACATCAACAATGTGCCTTGTCTTGGGCCAGAAATCCTCAGAAGATGAATCACTTCCATCTATTATTCTATGATCATTATAGATTCCATCTAATGTATCAAGAACTCTTTCCCAATACACTACTTTATTTGTCCATTCCTCTCTAATAATTGGTGTATCCCCATTCCTGATAGTGTCTTTCCACATTTTTATGTATGATATTATCCCTTCCTTTAGTTCTTTTAAATAAGTGTCATCATTATTTTTGGAAGCTGAGAAAGATGGGTTCCCTATGGGAATTATAGGTCAAACTTCATCATCTATATTCCATAACTCAACTGATTCTTACCACTCAATATCTCTAATGGATTCTTTGTACCTTAGTACTGGAATATCATTGAGTACAACAAATTGGAATTATTTAACATTAAGATGTCCAACTAGTGAATTTTTTCCCTCCTTGATGTATCCATTAAGGAAACTTTTGAAGTCATAGACCTTGTCAATAAGTTTAGGTGGAAACACTCGATTTTCTTCAATTATGTGATATGTATCCATCATTTCAAGTAAAGATACTTTTTAGGTTGGAAGAAATTCTTTAGTAGGTTCCATCTATGTTTTGCAAAGCCCCAAGAAAAGAACTATCTTCAATAGTGACATGAAGACACCAAGCAAGAAGCGTAAAAGTGATATAAAAATGAAAGGACAAAGACATAAAATCATCTCAGTATTTGAAATTTTGAGTAAATAGAGGTGTCAAGTAATGCATTTGTAAGTGGGTTTCTTGAACTTCCGCTCTCATAAAGTAGATCACCATACATATCAATTTTTGGGTCTTCAAGGTCCCTTAAGCACTTTTCAAGGGATGTAATAGTAAATTGTGATCCCATATGTACAAATGGTTGGGAGAAATGACCAAAACCTCATGTCTTATGCCCATGTGTTAGCATATCTATCAATGACAAACCTACATTTGTTCCTACAATAGATTTTGGTTTGACACATAGCCTTGGGATTGAAGTCTTTGTATTATCCATTTTATCATGGATAATGCTCAAATAATTCTTTGGAAACCGCTCTGACATAATTCTATGGACATAGTAGCAATATCTTCCACACATAACAATCTTGTTATGTTTGTTCAACTTACCTCGTGCCTTTTCTTCCAAATCTTTTGTATTTGTTGACATCATCTGTGCTTTCAACACAATACATTCATTGCTTTTACTGAAGTTGGTGTTCTTTGAAAATGCCACATCTCGAAACTTAATATTCCAAAACTTGCTCATTGTTGACTGTGATATTGATGGGAAATTGAGCTTTTGAAGAGCCTCATTGATCTATTTTAACAAAGAATTTTTTGTGTAAGTCGAAGGAAGCAACCTTAAAGGAGCAGATGTTCCATATTCTTCAACTTGACATGTTTGGTTTGGTGAAAAATCTGAATTATCCATTACAATTTTGTGCAATATTTCTATGGTTGCCACGTTGTGTGTCTGTGCTTTGCATGTGTTGGTGTTAGCATGAATAGATTTGATCTGTCCATGTTGGAAATAATGTTGGTAGTTATAGAATGTGCTTTGAGGAATATTATGTATCTTATAACATGCTTTCTTACAAATAATATTCCGATTAAATCTCATGTCCTTTACATATCTAGCAATAGGTGGTAGCTGCGTGTCATGGCTCTCATATGAATGTGTTTGATACAGAGTGAATTCAAGACAAATTTCTAATACTATTTTTTTTCTTTATTTGTCCAATACCCTTCTAGAACCTACAATGGATTCTCCTATCCACATGTTGAAGACAATCTTTTCTACAACATACATTTGCTGCCAAAAGTCAAATTTCTTTCTCTTCATCTATTTTTGTTTGACATTTTTCAATTTTTGTTGTAGCCATAACTCGTTTAATCCTTTTGTATGGCATTTTTGGATGCATATCAATTGAGTTTCTATATTTTTCATTGCAAAGAGGCTCATCCCATTTGTTTAAGGGATTTTTTTCCTCTATAACATCCCATATCACCATTTCCTTGGGTGGCTCCTTGAACTTTTCCTTAACCCTTAATATCACACCTTTGTTGTCCACCAAATTATTTATTGGCCATATAACCAAAAAATGTATAGAATTATCCCCAATTCTACATATTTCACAATTTCCATCTATCTCTTCCAAAAAAACACCAAATTCCATTTCACCTAGTGTTTCACCTTCAACAATGTCATCCTCACAGACATTAACTAACATTCCTTGGGAAATGCACATGCTTGTTTCCATGAATTCATGTGTAAGGGAAACCTTTGTACATATGAATCGAGCCCTATCTTATGGAATATTTATGGCATGATCATGACAATGAGGTTGCAAATATGATTCTGGGAAAATCTCATAAGATTCCAATGCACCCCCTAGTGTATGCATAAATCCTATTGGATGTGGTAGAGAAGCATCATGTTTTAACACCTTCTCAATTTCAACCACTATACATCCTTTCTTTACCATATTTCCATGTACTTTATGTCCAAGCTCTATATTGAATATGGAGCCCTCACCCACCTTCACTCCATGTTGTAGAATATCTATCTTGTCTCCAATATAAAATGTAGAAGAAACATTTGCACCAATAAACGAATGTAAATAAGGTTAGTATTTACTAAAAAAAAGGTATTATACTATCAATAATATTGAACACATGATTCAATATTTTGATTTACCTATGTTGTGCCTCAAATCCATTATCTTCCATGGATGTATGTCCCCTTCATCAACATCCTCAATCAAATTTGGTTGAGTGACATCAATTATCAAAATTGCAACATAACATGCATTAACACTTTCTCCAACATAGTATGTTCCAGACTCTATAGATTCGACCATTCCTAGCCCAACGACTTGATCATTAATAAGGAGATCAATGTAGTCCCCTTTTGTAAAAATTATATTTTCCATTCTAGCTTGTACCAATTCTGTAACAACAATTAAATCATAAATTGTAATTAAAAGGTTGAACCAGTAAAGTGTGATTTTATATTTTTGCAAAAACACACAACTTTAAAAAAAGCAATATAGATGCAATAATTTAAATAGTATGGTAGTCATATTGTATGTAATGAAACATTTTTTCCCACCATCTAGTGCCTACTACCAAAAGTACTTTACATGAAAATTACATGAAAAAAACATATCTTAAGACCATGCAATTATAGATGTAGAGAGTATCATAGAATGAAAATTATCAACTCATATCAAACCACCAAGTTCATATTTAACTTCAGAAATGACACTTGTAGTCTTAATGCATTTGTATGAATAATGATCATAAGAATTTTGTAGAAGATGAATAACCAAAACATGGTCCATTGGAAAATCTAAGAAATTCCAAGATTGATGCTACATAAGATGTCTAAAAGCTCCATGAAAAGGAGAAATTATATTCTGAATTAGTGAGGATGTTTGATGCACATATGAATCTAACCCTATCTTGGGGAATATTTATGGCATGATCATGACAGTGAGCTTTCAAATCTGATTATGGCCAAATCTCATAAGATTCCAATGCACCCCCTAGTGTATGCTCAAATCCTGTTGGATGTGGTAGAGAAACATTATGTTTTAACACCTTCTCAACTTTAACCACTATGCATCCTTTTTTTACCATATTTCCATGCAATTTATGTCCAAGCTATGTATTGAATATGGAACCCTCACCCGCCTTCACTCTTTGTTGTAGAAGATCTACCTTGTCTCCAATAGAAAATGTAGAAGAAAAATTTTTGCCTATAAAAGAATGTAAATAAGGTTAGTATTCACTCAAAAAAAAAAAATATTATACTATCAATAATATTTGAACACATACTTCAATATTTTGATTTACCTACCTCAAATCCATGATCTTCCATGGATGTATGTCCCCTTCATCAACATCCTCTATCAAATGTGGTTGAGTGACATCAATTATCAAAATTGCAATGGTTGAGTGACATCAATTATCAAAATTGCAATGGTTGAGTGACATCAATTATCAAAATTGCAACATGCATTAACCCTTTCTCCAACATAATAGCTTCGAGACTTTGTAGATTCAACCCTTCCTAGCCAAATGACTTGATCATTAATAAGGAGATCAACATAGACCCCATTTGCCAAAATTATATTTTCCATTCTAGCTTGTACCAATTTTGTAACAACAATTAAATCATAAATTGTAATTAAAAGGTTGAACCATGTAAAGTGCGATTTTATATTTTCGCAAAAGCACACAACTTTCAAAAATGTAATATAGATGCAATAATTTAAATAGTATGGTAGTCATATTATATGTAATGAAATTTTTTTTCCCTACCATCTAGTGCCTACTACCAAAAAGTACTTTACATGCAAATTACACAAAAAACATATATGAATACCATGCAATTAGAGATGTATATAGTACCATAGAATGACAAATATCAACTCTTATCAAACCACCAAGTTCATATTTAACTTCTAAAATGACATTTGTAGTCTTAATGCATGTGTATGAATAATTATCATATGAAATTTGTAGAAGCTGAAGAACCAAAATATGGTCCATTGGAAAATCTAAGAAATTTCAAGATTGATGCTACATAAGATGTATAAAAGACCCATGAAAAGGAGAAATTATATTTTCACTTAGTGAGTATGTTTGATATTTGAACTTTATAATCTAAGGCCAATCTAGAGGTTTTATTTCAAATAAAAGTTTTGAATGACGAATATCAGTGCATATCAAACCACCAAGTTCCTATTTAACTTCAGAAATGACACTCGTAGTCTTAATGCATGTGTATGAATAATGATCATAAGAAATTTCTAGAAGTTGAAGAACCAAAACATGGTCCTTTATAAAATCTAAGAAATTCCAAGATTGATGCTACATAAGATGTCTAAAAGCCCCATTAAAAGAAGAAATTATATTTTCACTTAGTGAGGATAGTTGATGTTTGAACTTGATAATTGAAAGAAAAAATAGAGTTTTTCTTTAGTTCAAAAGAAAATAAATTGCATTTTAAAAATATTTTGTTCAAATGTTATCAATCCCTACCTATACACACTTAAGGACATACTATTTAGGATGGATACAAAGAGATGTTAACTTTAGGTCCTCAAAAAGTGTAGATTTTGGTTTTCCTACATGTTTGCATTGATGACGAAGAGTCCTATCTTATGCATGCAAACATTAGTGAAATTTTTTTCGGAAGTTCATAACTATACAATAAAATAGAGAGAAAAATAATACATGTTAAAAATTTTTGCTTGATATTTTAAAGTTGCATACTTGTGCATTTGAAGAAAAATATAGTATACCTCAATAATACATTTACTCATAAACTTCAAAACTATAAAAAGATCACATTATTCTACATCGATCAAATAATTATGATTGGATTATTGTGTTAGTGCCAAAAGGAAAGCTATACCATTATCTTTCCTTCCAACTCAAGCACAAATGTAGTGTCGACAAAAACATATATCTATATACAATTCTTTTGCACTATCATTGATCTCCATACATTGTTCCAAATTCAATAAAAGGGCACATCAAAATATATAACTCTAACCATTATGATTATTGAGACAATGTCACCCCTAGAGCATTGGCTGCATAAGTGTAATGGTGTCTAGAAGAAAGCTAGTAGTCACTAGGTATCCTTCTTGCATAATCACAAATTCACTGCCAAGGATAATATCATAGCACTAACCTTCGTGCGGGTGAAATCTTGATATTTTTCCTTTTGGAACAAGAACAAACAAATCTACTGCATTATATAAATTCCTTGTAATACAAATACAAACACATTTCCAACAATAATTTTGCATTGCAAAAAAAATCTAACAAATGAAAGATTTACTTCTATCACAAACACAAACACATTTTCAACAATAACATTGCAAAATGAAGGAAATTTAACACATTACAACCTTCCTTCTAGCATAGAAACAAACGTATTTCTAATAACAACATCAAATTATGAAGGAAATATAATTTGTTCTAGTTTTACTTCTATCAAAAGTAGCAGCCCATTTCGAACAAAAACATTGCACCTCAAATGAAAGCTAACAATTAATATCATTCCTTCTACTACAAACATAAGCATATTGATAGAAGCAACATTAGATGGTGAAATAAATCTAGCACATGCTATATTTCCTTCTAGCACAAACACAAGCACATTTCCAACAACAATATTCTAAGGCGAACTAAATCCACCACATGCTGAATCTCCTTCTAGTGTAAATAGAAGCATATTACTCAGAAAAACATTGAAAAGTAAAAGAAATCTTACACATTCTAGAGTTTCTTCTAGCACAAACACAATCATATTACCAGACACAACATTGTAGGGTGGAAGATATCTAACCTATGCTTGATTTACTTCTAACACATTGCCAACAATAACATTGCAGGGTAAACGAAATCTAGTGCATGATAGAATTCCTTCTATCACAAACACAAGTACATTTCTAAAAATATTGCATTGCAAAAGAAATCCAATGCAGGTTATATTTCATTCTAGCACAAATACAAGCACGTTGCCAACAACAATATTTCATTGTGAAACAAATCTATTAAATACTAGATTTTATTCTAGTACAAACACAAGCACGTTGCTAACAGCAATATTTCATTGCAAAATAAATTTAGTGCATGCTAGAATTCCTCACACCATACACAAACATATTGGCAACATCAATATTTTAGGGTAAAATAAATCTATATCATGCTAGATTTTCTTCTATCACAAGCATATTAAGCATATTTCCAAACACAATATTGCAAGGTGAATTAGGTCTAACATGTTATTTGTATTTATATCTCAAACACAAACATGTCACCAATAACAACATTGCAAGGTGAATGAAATCTAACATATGCTAGATTTCCTTCTCTCACAAACACAAGCATATAACAATATTGAAGGGTGAAAGAAACATATCGCATATTAGATTTTCTTCTAGCACAAAGAAGCATATTTTCAAAAACACTTTATGCAAGAAAAACAAAATATGGTTTGTGGTATATTTCCTTCTAGCACAAACCCATAACATTTTAGGGGTTAAGAATCTAGTGCATGCCATATTTTGTTATAGCATGAACACAGACACATTACCAACAACATTCTAGGGCAAAAGAAATCTAGCACATGCTAGATTTCCTTTTTATCATATTGCCAATAACATCATTGTGGTGAAGGAAATATGGCGCATACTAGATTTTCTTCTAGCACAAACAATTGAATTTCCAACAACAACGTCGCAATGCGAAAGAAATCTAGTGCACACTAGATTTCCTTCTAACGCATATACAACCACATTGTCAATAAACTCATAGAAAGGTGAAATAAATCTAATGTATGCTAGATTTCATTCTCGCACAAACACAAACACATTACAACATTTCTAGATAAAAATATATCTAGCACATGGTAGATTTATTTCTAGCACAAACAAAAGCATATTGTCAACAACCACATTTCAGTGAAAAAGAAAACTAGTGCATGCTAGATCTGTTTCGAGCCAAAATTGAAGCATGTTTCCAAAAACAATATTGCAAGCTGAAGAAAAGCTAGCACGTGCTAGATTTACACATAGCACAAACACAAGCACACAACAAAATTGTAGGGTGAAATAAATATAGCGTGTTAGATTTTCTTTGAGCATAAACAAAAGCATATTTCCAACAACAACAATGCATGGAAAAATATATCTAGAACAACTTCTATCGCAAACACAAGCACATTTACAATAACAACATCACAAGGTAAAAGAAATTTAATGCATGTTAGCTTTACATGTAGCACAAATACAAGCATACTACCAACAACAACATTTCATGCCAAAAGAAACCTAGCACATGCTATATTTCCTTCTAACACAAACACAAGCACATTTCCAAGGTGAAGGAAATATAACATATGATAGATTTCATTCTATAATAAACAACCAAATTGACAACAACAATATTGTAGAGAAAAATAAATCTAGCACAACTTCTAACCCAAACACAAGGACATTTCCAATAACATTTCCAAGGTGAAGGAAATCTAACACGTGCTAGATTTCCTTCTATCATAAACAACCAAATAGACAAAAAAAATATTGCAGAGAAAAAGAAATATAAAATGTGCTAGATTTACACATAGCACAAACACAAGCACACAACAACATTGTAGGGTGAAATAAATCTAGCATGTTAGATTTGCTTCCAGCATAAACAAAAGCATATTACCAACAACAACATTGCATGGAAAAAGATATCTAGAACAACTTCTATCACAAACACAAGCACATTTCCAATAACAATATCGTAAGGTAAAAGCAATTTAATGCATGATAGCTTTACATGTAGCACAAATAAAAGCATGCTACCAACAACAACATTTAATGCCTAAAGAAACCTAGTGCATGCTATATTTCCTTCTAACACAAACACAAGCACATTGCCAAGGTGAAGGAAATCTAACACGTACTAAATTTCATTCTATAATAAACAACCAAATTGACAACAACAATATTGTAGAGAAAATGAAATCTAGCACAACTTCTAGCCCAAACACAAGCACATTTCCAATAACATTGCCAAGGTGAAGGAAATCTAACATGTGCTAGATTTCCTTCTATAATAAATAGCCAAATAGACAACAAAAATACTGTAGAGAAAAATAAATCTAGCATGGTTTCTAGCCCAAACACAAGCATATTTCCAATAAAAACATTGAAAGATGAAAGAAATTTAATGAGGGTTAGCTTTACATGTAGCACAAATACAAGGATACTACCAACAACAACATTGCATGCCAAAATAAATATACTGCATGCTATATTTCGTTTTAACACGAACACAAGCACAAGCACATTGCTAGTAAGAACATTCCAAGGAAAAGGAACTCTAACACATGTTAGATTCCCTTCTATCATAAACAACCACATTACCAACAATAACATTGCATTGTGAAAGTTCCTTCTAGCATGTCAATAAAAATATTGCAAGGTGAAAAAAAATGTAAGGTGTGCTAGTGTTGGAAATATTGAGAGGGGGTTGAATCAATATTTCTTTACAATTGTTATATTATGACAGTTAAAATCACCAGTTAAACCAAAACAGAAGATGTGCAACAAGAAAATAATTTTATTAATGATTTTGAGGACTCTAAAAACCCAAGCTCCAACTTGTACAACAAAGTCTTTAACTCCTTCAAGGCTTCAACCCTGAATGAGTAATCTAATATTCAGCTACAAATCCAAGCTCCAACCTTGTATGATGACTCCAATCCTCTTGGGATCCAACCCTCTCAGTTTGCTTCAATCCCTTAAGGTGACTTCAATACTGCTTCAAGCCTCCATCAAAAAATTCAAATGCTTCTAAAAAATGTATCCAAGATAGGTATGCAAAGTGATCTCAAATCTACCTATACAAAAGCTTCATGTCTGCTTCAGCAAAAAATTTATGGTTGCACCAAAAAAACATGTCTTCAAGTGTTGATATTAAACTATGCTCCAATGAAGACTGCTCCAAAAAAAAGTCTTTAAGTGCTGGTCTTTAACTATACTCCAACGATTATTGCTTCAAAAAAAAAAGTCTTCAAGTGTTGGTCTTCAACTATGCTTCAAGAGTGAAGGTCATTGGTGGTAGCAGAGTGGTAAGGTTGGCCTCGTAATGACAGATCGGTCTCGTGTTCGATCTTGATCAATGTCGTGGTTCGTCGAGCGAGTAGTTAGACTAAATCGGGCCAAATCCCACTACCTTTTAAAAATATCAAGACTACTGCAGGACTAGGAATAGATAGATTTATGGAACTGAAATGACTTCTAGGGTTTGCGCCCAGGCTCCCCTGTTGTTGTCTCGATATAGTCATGCCTAGCAGCTCATGGTGGCCAAAGGCTTGTTGAGCCTACTCTCTCTTGTGTACCCCTTCAAGGATGCTGCTGCACCAGAATCATGGGAAAAAAATAATAGAGCCATGCCAAAACTCCGCTCTGCTCCTCTAGCCGCAGAAAAAAAAAATGGCCTCCAAAAAATTAAGGACAGACAAGGCCATGTAGACATATATGAGACATAACCTGAGTTCCTTGCATCAAGGGAGAACTCTCGAGAAAGACCAATCTGTGAGATAGTCTCAAACTCTCCAATCCCCTCCTGCTCCTTGACACCCCATCGCTCCACGTTTCCCCTGAAACTTCATTTCATGGCAGTCATATGACAAAGGAATACGCCAAACAAAAAGAAACAGCCTTGCGGTGCAGAGAGCCATCCGAACTCGACATGCTGATAGGATCTGGCAGCCATGGACCGCCAAATATGCCCCCCCCCCCCATCTTTTAAGATTTAAATTTCTCTCATAACTCGCAAAACCATGCTACTTTGGGTACATTATTCGGACCTGGTGAAACACCTCTCGCAAGCCCTTGAACTCAGGCTGGGGGTTCCTTCCACATCTCTATGACTTCTCCATGAAGGTAAACAACTCGAGGACCCTCTTCCACTCTCCTTTCATAATATTTAAAAGGATGCCTTGATGGTTCTTTCCCTTCATCTGCGAGGAGGTGTTGATGGACAATCCTCTATAGCTAATGCCTTCTCTTACAGGGACGCTGTCCATGCACAACCCCCCAGACAAGCTACTCAACCCACGAAGACTCCCAAGCATTTCTTGATAGATAAAATGGAGGTGCCCTCTGTAGAAGTCTCACACCCAGATCTTCAAAACCAGCATCAACTATATGCAAAATCTTCCTTCATCTGCCGATTCAATTTATTATGGCCTCGCACAACAGATATTTACCAATGGATTCATTCCACTTGGACCAATAAATGCAAGGTTACTTTCTTCTCAAGGGGCTTCTTTATTGCCATATTTTCCCACACTGAGGACTACCAAAAATCCCTTACATGTCGTCCATGGTCCTAGAAAAAAGTAGGGCTATTCGTCAACCCCTGGTTCCCAGATTTCGATGCTTCCATGGTAGTCATCACCAAACTTCCAATCTGGGTCAGGCTCCCAAACTTACCTGCTCATTATGGCACTCTTCTATCTTCCAAGGAATTGGAGACACTTTGGGGTGTTTACTATCCACAGATCCCTCGAGAGGGGAGAAGGGCATCTACACCTACGACAGAATATGTGCTGAAATTGACATCAGCAAAGGATTACCAAATCAAATCGCTCTCAAAGTTGGTGATTTCCTTTGGTTACAGACCTTGGACTATCAGAACACTGCGTTCTGTTGTCAGCACTGCCATCAAACAGGGCATCTTCAGAACTCTTTCACTATGTTCCTCACCAAAAAGAAAATAAGCACCCGCAAATCGAAAGATAAAAGTTGGAAACCCTATGATCTGCCTCCCATGGATGATATTGAGTCCTCTCATTGAACCAAATGAGGAGGTTGCAATCCCGCATCAAGCGCAATCCTTGGTAGTCCTTGAGAACCCACTGCCTCCTCAAATCTCCAAAAACATTCACACGAGTCCACCTCCTCTGACTTGGATAAGGACTCTCTTCCTTTGGTCAGTAACAATGTTCAAGTGGTTTTAGCCCACTCGCTCCCTGAAGTTTGGGTTAAAGTCACAAAAAAGAAAGGAAAGAAAAGTCGTGTGGCGGATTCCACCCATTCTGGGTAAATCCCTGTGTCTGTCTCATTTGGCTCCCTTGTCTCTCTTCTTGTTCCTCTTTGTTTATCTCTTGAGAGCGTCAAGGAACTGTGGGTGATTTCTAATCTCTTCAGGCTCCCCCGGTTTCCTGTTTCTCTTGATTGTAAATTTTTTTGTACTATATGCTTTTAATAGAATCAGTCCTATCTTATCAACAACAAAAAAAATATGCTTCAAGAGTGATTATTGTTTCAAGAAAGGCTTGAAGAATCCTCAATTAATGTCATCATGAATGCACTCTACTGTCAACTGAAAAGATGCTCAAAGTGTGTTATCATTTTATCATTCGATGAAGGTGTCTCCTAGGCTCTTCATGTGTGTTTTAAAGAATGTCCTTTGATATGCAAGGATTACTTTAATTTTGTTTCAAATCTGAATTGATATGTTGATCAAGCCTATAAAGGTGTAATATTCGAAATGGAAATATTAACAGTGATAACAAAAGCATGCAATAAACCCAACACAAATATTTTTCAGCAAACACCCTTAAAACATAAATGCTCCAAACACACCAAAATGGGAAAATTTTATTATAATATCTTGTTGGAGTACAATTCAAACTCTAATATTCAACTACAAATCCAAGCTCCAACCTGGTCTCTCACAAGGGCCCAACCTTGTGTGAGGACACCAATCCTCACATATTAATCTAGGCTCCAACCTAGTTTCTCACAAGGCTCCAACCTTGTATGAAGACTCAAATCCTCTAGGAATCCAACCTTCTTAGTTTGCTTCAATCCCTTAAGGTGACTTCAATAATACTTCAAGCCTCCATCAAAAAATTCAAATACTTCTACAAAATGTATCCAAGATAGGCCTACAAAGTGCTCTTAAATCTACTTCTACGAAAACTTCAGGTTTGCTTCAGCAAAATTTTTATGGTTGCACCAAAAAAACATGTCTGTAAGTGTTGATATTAAACTATTCTCCAAGGATGACTGCTCCAGCAAAACAAGTCTTTAAGTGTTGGTATTCAACTATAATCTAAGGATGACTACTTCAACAAAACAAGTCTTTAAGTGTTTGTATTCAAATATGCTTCAAGAGTGATTGTTGTTTCAACAAAGGATTGAAGAATGCTCAATTAATGTCGTCATGAATATTCTCTACTGCCAACTCAAAATATGCTCAAAGTATGTTATAATTTTATCATTTGATGAAGGTGTCTCCTAGGCTCTTTGATGAAGGTGTCTCGTAGCCACAATAACTTCTGAGCCATTTTATTAATATGTTGGGAAAGAGTACATATGAGGTGCTGAAAATATTGCACCTAGGCTTGGTCAAAGCAGGCTAAAGGAAAAATCAAACTAAAAAAAAAAACTCTTGCTAGAAACCACTGATCTGCCTGGCTCAATGATTGGGTTGCTCTGCCCAGAAATGTTGTTGCTGGATGACTTCAGCCTGTTGGTTGGCCTAGCTCACAGGCTTGGAAAATTCTAGGATTGTGGGTAGGAGATCCTTGACCAAAACCCAGTAAACCCAGAAAAGGTTTCCTCTAATTCCAACCTTCAAAATCTGACCCGTTTTCCCTTAGCACCTCTAGCTACTAGCTAAGTAGGGGCTGCGTAAATGAGCCGATATGCTTCTTAGAAAATTTTTCGATTTTAACCATGGACTCTACTCAAGAAACCCAGAAAAACCCAGAAAGGGTTTGTCTGAGTTTTGACTTCGGAAAATTGGCCCTCTTGGGCTTGGCTCACCCAACCGCTAGGAAATTCGAAATCTTGGTTGGAAGTGCTAGTAGATGTCTCCAAAATGCTGCCAAAATCCTTGGTAATAGGTGGCTAGCCTCCCCTCCAAATCCTCCGGCTGAACTCCTCTTCTCTCCCATATTTCTGGCACTTCCTCTCCATTGTATTGCGCAGTCTTTACTGCCTCTACGCAGTCCTGAATGGACTACTCTCTTTGCCACCTTTACACAGTCCTAAAGGGAATACACACTCATACTATTTTTGGTGTTTCAATCTATCACCAAATATTGGAACTCCTCTCCTTAGCGAGCGCTCGAAGTCCCTCAAGGATGAGGTTGGGATCTCCACTCAAAGACACCTGTGTGCTGAAAAGAAATGCAGACTTGGCTAAACAGATCAAATGTGCTCTATTAAAAATGATAAGAAGAAATTTTTTGAAGGAATGAATGATCTCTATGGCTTTCCCTGTCCCCTTTTTATTCTTGTCAAACCCTAACAAACCTTGAAACCCTAATAATCCCTTGGGTCCACATGAGCTGTGTTGTCCACTTGGCCCCTTGGGCTCCACATAAGATATGCTTTCCACTTCGCCTCTTGAACCCACATGAGCTGTGTTGTCCATTTTAAATATAAGAAAGATATTTTATTCTAAATTTTTGGTTTATGGGTCCCTTCACCCCTTTATTCTCCCACTGAACTTTAGGAAAGGAAAATTGGAAAAATCTAATATTCTAATTATTTCTCTCCTAATTAGGAATATTATAGTTCTCCCTGCCAAAACATTTCTTTTCTTCAAGCAACACTTGAACAAGCCTCATCTCTAGTTGACACTCCCCCACTGTGACTACAAAATGTCCTTGGGTCCCAGACCTTCCATTGAATCTTCCCTGTCCTCTACATCACTCTAATATGGGATTCCTCAATGCGAGGATCCCAAGCCATTAGTCCAATATGAAGCTCCACCTGCTATGCTCACCATCCAATTAGTCCATCCTGTGCACTCCAAGAGTAAACCCTCGAAGATATCGCCTAATCCATGCAGAGGTAGCATCTCACTCACATGAGCTCCTCCTGCTATCAACCTACTGACCAACCTGTCATACTAATGAAGTTCCCCACTCCATCAATGACTCGCTAAAGCCCAATGGAATACCTACATTATCCCCCCATGTAGTATGCATCTCACCCCTGAAGGTTATCGACATGTGTAGAGTTGTAATGCTCGGGTCCCCTGCTAGTCTCATAGAGGTGCAACCATGCTGACATTGCGCCACTTGTAGGTTTTAACCCTAAACATAAATTATCTACACACGAATATTATAACAGAAAATAAACAATAGCAAGAGCATAAAACATAAAACAGATAAACACAGATATTTTCCCCTGGATCCCAAATTGGGATGACTAGCTTGATTTTTCATTATATTCCTTTTAGTGTTACAACACATATATATACATTCCGAAGCATACATGAACCCTAATCCATTAACCCTAGATTAGAACATAACCATAGTTCCCTTGACTGGATCTACAAAAATACCAGGGGCCGAAAACCATCATACCCCAAAACCATGTGCAAAACCATGGGCGCGGACTTAGTCGTGGAAAGAATATAACACATAACCAACACCACCCTGACTGTGAGATACCACCAATCAAGTACAGATTGTATCCCTTTCTCCTGTGGCCTTGTGGCAAAAAATATGTGTATGCCAAGCTCATCCTGCCCAAGCATCCCCATGATGTTGATATCTACCCGTCCATTGTCGTTCATGACCCTAAGCAACAACATGATAAATTTGCCTCACCATGTAGTGGAAATATCAGTGCTCCCCCACGTGTGAAACCCAAATTGGACTGGATCAACATCTTCTCTATCCCTGCTCATCACAAAGTGGAGTGATCCACCTGCCCAACAGATCCCTGGATCCCCCAACCATAATGGGAACTCCCAACTCCAAATCCTCTTGGGATGTCGCTGCGTAGTGCTACTTTCATCCCATACCTTTTCTCTACAAGGTCCTTTAAAAAATTTCTCAAAAACACTCCCACTCCGTGCAACCATGGTCATAACTACTCTATCAAAAAGAGGATATATCTGTCAACTCACCCAACAAAGGACCCCACCTAAGGCATAAATCTAGAATAACATTTGAAGCGGTAAAAAACTGATTAAGTTTTAAAAACATTGCTGGTTAATGACCCATAATTAACTTCGTACCACCAACAATATCTGTAAAAGAGGTGTAATTGGTACTTGCATATTTTCAACTTGCAGAGTAGCCAAAGGAAAACTCGTCCTTTTAAAATCACAACTAAATTGGCTTGCAAGAAACATGGCGATCTTCGAAGAAAAACAACCAAATATGCATAGTGACAGAATTTCACCTTCAGTAAAGACACTGCCACATAAGGAAATTATGCCCAAAGCTATAGAGGATATTCAGTGGATGCACTACTCTATGCAAAAGAAAGAGTATAAATGACCTTTATTTCAACATGCCAGCCTTGCCCCTCTAGGTGCACTCACCCATCCTATGGATCTAGTTGAAAATTGAGGATTGGTTCTGTGCAAATTGAAGAATGGATAAAAAATCAATAGCATCATATTCTCTTTTTTGATGGTCCGCTAAGAGAAAATCGATGAGAAGCAGGTGAAAGAGTCAACTTTGAATCCATAGTAGAACAGAAACTAACATTTTCTTTAGGGTGTAAACAAAGTGACGAATAATAAATTTGAAGCCTTGATCTAGGAGTAAGGTTGCATCAAAATAATTAGTAGCATCAATTGGAACTAATGCAAGAGATTATGAAAGAAAGGATGTTGCTATGCATTTATAAGGTGTTCTGGTTTGCAAAGCTTAAACATGTTTCCACATTAACACAGAGCTCCACATTTTTCCTCTTCACCTACTTGCTCGGCAGTCACAAGTAAGCAACAAAGATAATGAATAATGTTGTTACATTCAAAACCAACATCAATCACCACCTCTTCTGCATGAACAAATTATATAATGTCTCTGGTAAAATCTTGGAACTGCTTCTCATCTTCACATGAATTTTCTTCATTATCAGAATTGAGTTAATGGTGTTGTTAATATGACACTCCTGTATTATTACATCAGGCCAAGAACCCAATGTATCATCAATGTCCTAATGTGTCTCATGTCTGCAATGGAAGTTATTACCTGATTCATTGGAAGAACACTCTTCCTCATCAAACCTAGGAATTTTTCATACATTTGACTGCTCATTATTTTTAGAAGGAATAAGCAGGAGCATGCTGAAATTGCTGTCATCGCATACCTTTTCTCTGCAAGGTCCTTTAAACAATCTCTCAAAAACACTCCCACTCTGTGCAACCATGGTCATAACTGCTCTATCAAGAAAAGGATATATATGTCAACTCACCCAACAAAGGACCCCACCTAAGGCACAAATGTGGAATAACATTTGGAGCGGTAAAGAAATGCTCAAGTTTTTTAAAAATTGTTGGTTAATGACCCATAATTAACTTTGTACCACCAAAAATCTCTGTAAAAGAGGTGTAATTTGTCCCTGCATATGTGCAACTTGTAGAGTAGCCAAAGGAAAACTCATCCTTTTAACGTCACAACTAATTTGGCTTGCAAGAAACATGGTGATCTTCGAAGACAAACAACAAAATATGTATAGTGAAAGAATTTCACCTTTAGTAAAGACACTGCCATATAAGGCAATTATGGCCAAAGGTATAGGGGATACTCAGTGGATGCACTACTCTATACAAAATCAAGATTAGAATTGACCTCTATTTCAGCATTCTAGGCTATCCCCTCTAGGTGCACTCACCCATCCTATAACTCTAGTTGGAAATTGAGGATTTGTTTTGTGAAAATTGAAGAATGGATCAAACTTCAACACTGTCACATTCTCTTTTTTGATGGTGCGTCGAGAGAAAATCCATGAGAAGAAGGTGAAAGAGTAATCTTTGAATCCAAAGTAGAAGTAGATACTGGCATTTTCTTTACGGTGTCAAAAAAGTGAAAAATAATAAATCTGAAGCCTTGATCTAGGAGTAAGGTTGCTTAGGAGAATAACACATGAGGATATTACAACTGTTGAAGAGTCTCCCTCTGAAGCCCACCCTCTAAAGCTCGGTTGGGTAATAGGACCATTCTAGAGACAACAAGAGGAAACTTGGGTTCAGTGAGGGTTCAATTGATAACCACACCAAGGACTGGAATCGTGGTATTTTCTGCAACAAGCCAACCCAGTAAGGCACCATTGGAACAGGTCTTGGTTGAATAATTTTTAGTTTGCAAGACATGTTTTAAAATAGAATATTGGGACAAATTGGTTTTTTTACATTATCCATGTATTTTGAGGATTGTTACTATGTATACACCAAGCCTACTGGTGCAGTAACCTTAGGTACAATTATTAAAGTGGAGGCTGTTGTGAGTAATTGATACATGGTGAAATTTATTATTGGACTGCATTACTATATGTATACATCATCTCTGACTACAAAAATGATAGAATTAAATTTTTAATTTATAACCTTAAGGATAAAATCCCCTTTGGACATTACACTAATCAAAACAACAGATCTGAGTATGCTAATATGCAAACACATATTGTTGGAAATATGAATAGTCTGACCCTCAATTCTTCATCTATATTCAAACAACTGGAAAAGAAGGGACCACAGCATATCGACCTTCCTTAGCAGATGGTATATAGTGGTTTTTCTATTCACATATTCTAACAAAAACCTACTTTTTCTAGCTGAACAATAGCAATAGTAACATAGCAATAGAAAAGATACAACACTAAGAATAGAATTTATTAAAGTGAGATTCAAGCCCATTGTGTGGGTTCTTGAGAATATCACCATCAGGACCAACAAGCAGAAATGCCTCCTTTCCCAAAAAATGTTCAATAATGTAGGGGCCGTTCCATAAGGACTAAAAATTCCAATGACCAAGGGTAGTGTGGGCCTTATCATAAACCATAAAGAGGTCACCTTCTTGAAAGGAGTGAGGGTGCAAATGATGAAAGAAAACTAAACAAAAATAGCTCAAAAATAGAATGAATTACCACACTGACACACCTACTCTTCTTTTATAGAAGAAGAAAATATAGGTCACAAAAATAGAACACACTGGTAGTACGCCCTGGCTAAAAATAGACAAACCCTAAACTACCTAGGAAAGTGCACCCTCACTGCATGAAGTGACTCCTAGGACAGAAAACCCCCAACCTTGGAGACTTCACCCTATCTATTTCTAGAGTAGCACTTATGCTAATACTGGAAAACAAAACAACAAAACAAAAAATAAATTCCAAGTATAGGAAAATCTGAACATAACACAGCCTACACGGATCTCATATTCATGCCTCTATCTTACTCTACAAGACTAAAGTGCCTTATAGAAGCTTAACTGGTGTTGCACTAGGGTCCTGCATTCAACTCTGTCACACATAGGAACCCAAAGGACAAATCTGATCTGCTGTGAATGTTGAAGCACACCATCATTACTGGGGCCACATACTAAACAAAATAAGAGCAATATTAACAAAAGGAGGAAAAAAAAAATTTCTCCCACCACGAGGTTGTGAAAAAAGCTTTGGTTATGGAAGTGGAGAAAAAAAAAGATATGTTGTTGAATTTACTGTAGGAATGTTCAAGTGAAGGTTTTATTGCAAGAAAGAAAATCATCATTAAAGGCTTCACAAGGGTAGCTCCATGACTTTCCCTTGGATATTCCCAAAGTTAGGGAAAGGTTTGCAAGTTATGTTGAATAGGAAAAAGTGAATGGCTGGCTTGTGCCATCTTTCACCTACAACATAAAATCTGATCCCACAAAGTCGAATGGGGATATGTCTTCATGAGCTTAGAGATATTTCCATTCCTCTCTCCATATGATCAGCAGAACTAGTGTCAGTAAATGGCCAAGTATGGTTGTAGAATTCATCTTTGAGGGCATCTTTGGAAATAGGAATTGGATTTCCATTCAAAAATGTGTCAGAACTAAACTCTAAGATTTTCCAGTAACTTATATGTTTTGGTTGAGAATCTCATGGATTTTCATAAAAGAAGCCAAAATACACTAATAATGACAATTTAAATTGACAATAAATAGAAATACATGCTATAAATGTACAAAAGATTATTTAACATGGTAGGGATTAGTTTTATGAAATGAAAAATTGAATGCAAGGAGGAACAATTATTGAGGTGAACCATGAATGTAAACAAGATATATTATAGGGATAGGGTAATGTGTCTATACTTCTACAAAACGGTGTTTTCAAAATTATACAAAAGTCTTGTATGTTCATAGCTTCAAGCACAATTTGTTTCCTGCAAGTCCAATCACAAAACAAAACATAAAGTAGAGCTTGCTAAGAAGAATTGTCTTGACCAGTGTTACACCAAGTTTCAGGGGCAGGTGGGCAAGGGAAGGGGTTTTGGTGATGGCTAGAAGGTACCCCAGAATTAAAAAATGGACAGGAGAATGGGGGTAGGAAAAAAAAAATTAAAGATACATAAATTATTATTACAAATTAAATATGTAAAAGTATAAAACAATGAAAATGTAAAATTCACAAAGTGAAGGAAATTCAAGTCCAAGTAACTTATAAACATACATGATTAATTATGAACTATAATATTAATAATTGCACATGAAACATAAACCAATAGCATTCATAATTCAATCATATGGTAAAGTACAACTAAATTACTAATCAATATGCAACCAACACCATTCCTAATATCTCAGGGCGAAACCCATGCATTAGTCTGCAAGGCCTCGTCCTAGTAGCCAACAAGAAGGTATGTCTGGTTCAATTTCTTCACAACCTACCAGAACTGCTACCCAAAATGCTGCAACTTTTGGTGCCTCTAAGTTGGTTCCTATGTCAGAGAAACCTCCAGAAAGTTCACCAGCAGACAATATGTCCAAAAACGTATTATTACAAGAAAAACATGGCCCAAAACCTACAAAATATGTACAATCAAATGAGGAAAATGATATCTTAGGGAAAAACCCCCACATTAATCTGCAAGGCCTCATCCCAATATCCAACAAACATGTTGATATGGTTTAATTCCTTCACAATCTACCAAAACTGCTTCCCAAAATGCTGCAACTTCTAGTGCCTCTAAGTTGGTTCCTATGTTAGAGAAACCTCCAGAAAGTGCACCAGCAGAAAAAATGTCCAAAACCGTATTATTACAAGAAAAAAATGGCCAACAACCTACGAAATACATACAATCAAATGAGATGAATGATCAAAGACAACTAAACAATACACAACCAATACTATCTACTATTGTTGGAACTATATAAGTAATGGGCATATACAAATTTGTTAGATTTATAAGTTAATGATTAATCATAAGAAATCGAACAAAATGTATTCACACTAATGAGAAGGACAAAGGAATCAACTGTTAAGAAAATGACTTCACTTTCCAATAGCATGTAGTGTGCTAAAATATTTTTTGGATAAGCTTAAGAAATTTCGGCAACTCCATTGGATAAACTAAAATACAACGGCTTCGAGCATTTCAATTTTAATGATAATGTGGCAAGAAAAATTTCTTAACAAATAGCTCACCAAAGTAGTAAGTGTGCCTAAGTAACAACTCTTATATACATAGGAGATCACAAATGCTGCAATAACATGAGACTTTGTTGAAGGTTTTTAAGAAATGCTTCAGAAAGAACATATATTGCCTTCAAAAAAATATTAGGAAAGTGACTTGAAATTATTAGCTTCTTCAATTTGGACAACATTTTTTATTTTCATCTAATAAATTAGGGGTCTTTACTATTAAGCAAGATGACTCTAGATAATGGGTCTTCATTATTAAGCAAGGTGACTAGTAAGAAGAGTTCAATCTTGAACTCTATATTTTGTTTCCAATATTTTTTATTTACTGACAGCTCTAATAGTAACACCATTGCTTTCTTTCCTTCCTCTATATCCCATGCTAGCGCACCCAGGGGAATGCTAGATTTTTTTTCACTTTGTTTTCACTTTTCAACTGGTTTACAAAATTCTGCCACTCAGCAAGGGAATAAAGAATCATTACAGGTAAAGCATGATCATCTCTATTCAAATAAAACTAACAAGAATATATCTCAAAGAAACACCAATCAACAGGTAAATCCAGGTAGAAGATTTCATGATCACAGAAATTTCTTCTTCAATGGACAATGTTTCTCATGTCACAATTTTGGTCATAAAGTTGTTCAATGTGTTGCATATAAAAACATCATGACTAGAGAAGCAAGAAAGAAAAGGAATGAATTTGAGAAGAATACCTATAACAACTTTTCTCCTCTTCTAAATGAAGTTGAATGTGCTTATTGCAATAACTTTGGGCATGAAGAATCTGAATGTAGGAGCAAAGTTCAGCCAAAAGAGCATTTTCCTTCAAGTTCCAAAGTATGGAAAAAGAAGGAATTACAATTTGAAAATTGTGGCATAGCATTATTTGTAGAAGGTGAAGAAAATCAATGGTACATTGATAGTGGATGCTCAAGACAGATGATAGGTGACAAAAACAAACTTCTTGCATATAGTGCTCAAGAAAAGGAAAAGAAAGTTACATTTGGAAATGATACTCCTGCTGTAATTAAAGGAAAAGGGTCTCTGTTTCTAAAAGAAAAGGTGAAGGCTAATGATGTCATGTATGTGGATGGTTTAAGGCATAACCTGTTAAGTGTAATTCAAATGTGTGATCAAGGAACTGAAGTTGTCTTTAGTTCCAAAGAATGTGTGGTTCATGATCTTGATACATGTAAAACAATTATAAAAGGAAAAAGAACTCCAAGCAACCTATATATATTGAAGAACTGCAAAGAACAATGTTACTTGAGTAAATCTTCAGAAAGCTAGCTATGGCATAGAAGGTTGGGGCATCTAAGCTTCTCTAAACTCAACAAATCAAGCAGACTTAATGCTGTCCGTGGTCTTCCCAATATTACTCTACCTGAAAGTATCATATGAAAATCTTGCCAATTCGGCAGGCAGACTCGAGTGCAATTTAATGCCAAGGAAGGATCATCAATTAGGCCTCTTGAACTCATTCATACTGACATATGTGGACCTATGAGGAAAAATTCACCTTGTGGTGAACAATACTATATCTTATTTATTGATTATTTCTCTAGAATGTGTTGGATTGGGTTGCTTAAACACAAAGATGAAGCATTTGAGAAATTTCAGATCTTCAAGGCTCTGGTTGAAAATGAATTAGATCTAAAACTCAAATGTCTTAGATCTGATCGAGGAGGAGAATATACTTCAGATGATTTCCTTAAATTTTGTGAACAACATGGCATAAAAAGATAGTTCTCTGTAGCTGGCACTCCACAACAAAATGGCATAGCAGAAAGAATGAATAGAACAGTTCAACAAATGGCTAGAGCTATGCCTGATGATTCTGGAACACCTGACACATTTTGGGGAGAAGCAGCACATACAGCGGTAAACATTCTCAACAAGGCACATGTTCGTGTAAATAGTGACAAAACTCCATATGAACTCAAATTGTGGTAATTCTCCTACAGAGAAGCATTTTAGGGGATTTCCCATTGGAATGCTTTATCAAAAATAATGATGAAAAGCTTGGAAAGTTTGAACCTAGATCAGATGAAGGGATACTTCTTGGTTACTCATCTACAAGCAGAGCATACAAATGTTACAATAAAAGGCTTCGAAAGATTGTTGAATGTATTGATGTTTTTATTGATGAGTCTCCTGCAGCCCCTAAAGAAGAAAAACAAACAACAGAAGAAGATGATGGTGACTTTTGTCCTTCTACATCAAATAGAAATGATATAGACAGTGGATCCAATGAAGAACCTAAAGATGATTTATCTGAAAAGGCTCCATCCAGATATGTTCAAAAGAATCATCCTGAATCTCAAATTTTGGGAGACAAGGAATCAGGTGTACAAACAAGGAGGACTCTTGTAGGATCTTCTAGCTATCTGGCATTTTTATCCACAATTGAACCACACAATGTCAATCAAGCTAGCAAAGATGAATGTTGGATTCAAGCCATGAATGAAGAGCTTGATCAAATTGAAAGAAATCACACTTGAGATTAGTGCAAGACCTCATAACAAAAATGTCATTATGGGACTAAATGGATATTCAAAAACAAGTTAAATGAGAATAGGGATGTTGTAAAGAAATAAGCTGAACTTGTTTGCAGGTATACTCAACAAGGAGTATAGACTTTGAAGAAACTTTTGCTCCACAGCTAGACTTGAAGCCATAAGAATGTTTCTTGCTTTCAGTTCAACAAATCAAAGTTTATCAAATGGATGTTAAATCTGCATTTCTCAATGGTGATCTAGAAGAAGAAGTTTATATAGAACAACCAGAAGGGTTGATTTTGGGAAATGATGAAAATCTTGTTTGTAGACTCAGAAAGGCTCTATATGGTCTCAAACAAGCTCCAAAGGCATGGTATTATTGTCTTGAAAAATATTTTCATCAACAAGGATTTTCAAAGGGATCTGCTAATAGCAACTTGTACACAAAAATTGAAAATGAAAAACTATTGATTTTGGTTGTATATGTTGATGATATCATTTTTGGAAGTAATGAAGAATATATGAGTCAGAAATTTTCTTCTGTTATGCAGCAAGAATTTGAAATGTCTTTACTTGGGGAACTAACATTCTTTCTTGGCTTGCAAGTGCATAAAACTACAGATGGCATATTCTTATCACAGGAAAAATACCTTAAGAAAATTCTGAAGAAGTATGGCATGGAACAATACAAACCTGTAAGTACACCAATGATAACCGGATGTAATCTTAGTTCTCATGATGATTCTCCCACGGTGAATCAACCAGAATAAATATCTATGATAGGAAGTCTACTTTATCTCACTGGGACTAGACCAGACATTATGCATGCAGTTGGGATTTTTGGACGATTCCAAGCTAATCAAAAAGAGTCTCACCTTCAGGCTGTCAAAAGAATATTCAAATATCTACAAGGAACTCAAGACTTTGGTCTATGGTATCCAAAGAATGCTGATCTTACTCTTCATGCTTACACTGATGCAGATTGGGCTGGAAGTGTTGATGATCAGAAAAGCACTAGTGGTGGTGCATTCTATATGGGACCCAGGAGAAGTTAGTTTTCTTTGGATTTCAGCAAAGAAGCAAAAATCTATTGCCTTATCTACAGCAGAAGCAGAATATGTGGCTGCCACATCATGTTGCACTCAACTTCTTTGGATGATGCAAACCTTACAAGACTTTCAAATCAAATGTTCACCTCCTATCTCCATCATGTGTGATAATAGAAGTGCCATCAACATCTCAAAGAATCCTGTTATGCATTCCAAGACCAAGCACATTCCCATCAAGTATCACTTTTTACGTGAACAAGTGCTTGAACAAAAGGTGAAGTTGGAGTATGTTCCCTCCAAAGAACAAGTTGCTGATATACTGACCAAACCTCTGCCCAGGGAAGCGTTCGAATATCTCAGACAGAATTTGGAAGTAGTCTCTGCCATGCAGAAAATCACAACTGCTTAAATTCAGAAGATTAAATAGGATACGCGGGTTTCCTGAAAGATAGTCACATATATATGCGTCGTGCGAGTTTATAGAAAGAAAACCGTGTATGGTTAGTTGCTGAAAAATTTTACTTGGGGTCAACTTTCTTCAGCACAGCTGCAGTGCTGTTTGGTATCTCTGATGTTGTATGATATCTCTGGTGATGTTTCAGCTCTTATATTTCTATTTCATTCTCTGATATTGGGTGAAGATGCCTTGATGATTTGTTATTGAAAGTGTTCAGCATGCACAAGCTAAGGGGGAGATGAAGGAGTGAAATGGCTGAAGAATAGGTGCACAGTTTCAGGGGGAGCATTAGCCTTGCTGAAGGTAATGCATTGTTGGCATTATAATGATTCTGAAATATGATCTTTTTTGAGGTATTTTTGATATTGGTTATAAAAATTCATATGTGTAATTTGATGAAAAGGTTATGACCTATGATGTAAGTTGTAATATTCAGTCATGTAAAGGGCTTGTTCAAGTTTGTAAACCCACTTGGTTGGGTATTTGAGTCAAAATGTGTAAACCCACTTGATTGGGTACATGAGTCATATATGTAAATCCACTTGGTTGGATATTTTATGTAAGTATGAGTCCTTGGTTATAGAGTCATGTACTTCATTGAAAAATATGCTTGAAGATATAGCATGAACTCAGGGGGAGCATGGTAACTTCAGTGCACATCAGATCTATAGAGCTCTTCTTTCTACATGAGAAGAAAAACCTTGTTTTGGTTTTGATCTGCCCTTTGCCCTTGATGTCAAAGGGGGAGAGTAGTATCATGGTGTTTGAATAGGGGGAGAATTGGTGTTTGCATAATGATTATAATCAATGTATCTATCTGTTGCGATGATCAAACACCATCATGGTTGCCATCAAGTCCAGAGGGGGAGATTGTTGGCAATATGATGCAGAGTGTTGTCCTTGATGGCAGCCTACTTGATAAAGTTGATGGAAACCTATTTGATGAAGTTTTTCTTGATGGAAACCTATTGAACTTAATGGAAACCTACTTGATGAGTTAAGGGGGAGATTGTTGGCAATATGATACAATGTATTGACTTTGATGAGGATACAATTCAGAAAGTTCTAAAATAATGTTGAACAAGGTATGTCACAAGGCATACGCGGTTTTATTAAGGATAAGTCACGTATGTACGCGTAAATTAACGTTCCAAGTCGCGTATGCCAATTTGCACTCTAATTTTATAAAACGAGGGGGCATTACCATGGTATTGACCCATTGTATTGAGCGCTGGATTATCTATTTGATCCCGTCCAGGAATAGCATTGGAAGTGGTGTGGTTTTGACTCATGGTATTGACAAAGGCTAATTCTATTTAAGGAGAAGGAAATCATAGTGCAAGTGTGTGCAAATGTCTGGGCTTTAATGAATACTTCACTCTGAAGTATATCTGCATGGTTGAACTCTTTTCTTAATTGATCTGAATCTATGATGCACCTATGAATATGATGAAGGTTCAAGATCTCTAGATCTAGAAATGATGAATCTCTAGGATGATCTGAAAAGAAGTGATGAAGACCTGGCGCAAATCTGATGAAGAAATCTGGGTAAGTTCATAGATCTAATATGTTCTACAAATTTTATCTTTTATAGATCTATACGCAGGTTCGTTTCATGAAAAGTGCGTGTATACGCGGAACTGATGAAATAAAAGCGCGTATGGGAAGCTAGGGTTTTCTGAGAAATGCACAAATGTATACGCGGGTTCGTTTCATGAAAGCGCGTGTATACGCAGGTCTGATTAAATAAAAGCACGTATGGTATCTGAAATAATGATTTCTCAAGGTTGAATGTGTTTCTGCATATCTATTCTGAAGTCTGGGTTATATCTGATATTCTGGTTACAGTGGTTTCACTATTCTATTTGAAGCATTGGGCGAAGTATATTTGTTGATAAGTGAAGGGTTGTGTTGAAGCTGTTTGATCCAGTTTGAAAATTGATGAAACGTGGTCTGCAGTGGTGCTGAGGGTCGAAGCCTTCAGTGAGGGGGTAGTAGCTCCCTTCCAGTGGTAGCTAATAAACTAGAAGCGGGGGTAGTAGCTCCCCTTCCGAAGGAGAAGGTGGCTAAACAAAAACGGGGGTTGTAGCTCCTTCGGGGAGAAATTTGTGGAAATAGAGAGAGAAAGGTGTAGCCTTCTGCCTGAGTTGGTTACTGCGTGATGGTATGAGGTGTAGCATGAGTGCATGATTGTGAAATTTTTTCTTTATATAATAAATATTGAGGGGCGAGACGACGACGGTGGTTTTCTCCCGAATTGGGTTTCCACCTTAAATCCTGGTGTTCATGTGTGTTGCTTATGTGTGGTGATTTATTATGTTCTTACTGCACCTGTTTACTGCTTACCAAACATCTGATGAATGAATGATGCAATGATCTAAGTTAAGAATTAAATGCATATTTATATCTATGAGCATATGCGAGTTTACTTAAGGCGATCCACGTGTATACACAAGTTGTGTTCATTAAAGTAGCGTATGGGTTTAAAAGCTAGAAAAAATTTAAAAAGTTTTCCTGTCAGCACTAAATACTGATTCACCCCCCCTCTCAGTATTTTTCCCAACAATTGGTATCAGAGCAGGTCCTTCTGAAAAAGCTTAGCTGCTACAAGGAAGATCAAGCAAGATGAGCCATCAAGATGGAACAGCATCTATCAAGCCTCCGCTCTTTAATGGAAGAAATTTAATCTTCTAGAAAATAAGGATGAGATCCTATCTTCAGTCTATGGGAACAGATGTATGGGACATTTTTTAACAAGGATATCAATATCCAGCTACAATACCAACAGATCTGACTGAAAAGAAGAATTATGAATCAAATGAAAAGGCGGTCAATGCTATAACGGGAAGCCTAACTGAATCTGAATTTTTCAAAGTTATGTAGCTAAATACAACAAAGGAAATGTGGGACAAAATCATTCTAAGTTATGAAGGTGATGCAAAGGTAAAAAGTGCAAAACTCCAAACTCTCAGAATTGAATATGAAAATTTAAAGATGCATAGTGATGAGAGTATTGCCGGTTTCTTTTTAAGTGTTGATGATGTTGTAAATCGTATGATAAATCTGGGAGAAACAATAACCGAATCTACTTTGGTTGAGAAAATTTTAAGATCGCTAACAGCAAAATTTGAGTCAAAAGTTTCTGCTCTTGAAGAAAAATAGGATCTTCAAAATCTTACTGTGGTACAACTTCATGGCATTATAACCACATATGAAATGAGAATAGGAGGACCATCTGAAGTCAAAGAGGCTGTCTTCAGAGCTTCTACTAAAGGGAAATAAGTACAAGAAGCAGAAGGATTAGGATATATCTCAGAAGAAGCTGAGGAAAATTTTGTAAAGAAACTACAACTTCGCACAAGATGGTTCAAAGGTAAGCTTCCTTTCAAATGTTTTGAATGTGGAAGAATTTTTCATTATGCTGCTAAGTGTCCTCATAAAGAAACACCTGCAAAAGGGAAGGAAGTAGCAAGAAGGAATAAGAATCGGTTTAACACTAGAAAAAGTTACTATACTCATGAAGACAGTGATGGGTTATCCAATAGTGAGGAAGAATGTGAACAAGATCTTAGACTTCTCATGGCATTTGAATCTAGAGAAGAAAATGATACTTTTGTGGATGCTCTAGAGGACAATGAATTTCTTGAAGAAAACAATCAACTCAAAATACACTTAGAAGAAAGTAAAATACTCTTAGAAGAAAGGAAAATAACCATAGAGACTCTGGAAAAGCAGGTTGAAGGAGCAAAGAAACACATTGAGAAATTAGAATGTGAAGTGGTAAGTCTAAGAAAATATTTTGAGAAAGTAAAAACTCTGAATCTTAGATTTGCTAAAGGATCTGAAACCTTAGATGAGATTATCAAGGTACAACGTTCTCCTCTTATAAAGACAAGTCTTGGATATACCGCAGAGTCTTCTCAGGCTTCAGCACCAAATTATCTAAAAGAAGCTACAGCTGGTTTACAAAATTCTGCCACTCAGCAAGGGAATAAAGAATCATTACAGGTAAAGCATGATCATCTCTATTCAAAGAACACTAACAGGAATATCTCTCAAAGAAACACCAATCAACAGGTAAATCCAAGTAGAATATTTCATGATCGCATAAATTTATTCTTCAATGGACAATGTTTCTCATGTCAAAATTTTGATCATAAAGCTGTTCAATGTGTTGCATATAAAACCATCATGACTAGAGAAGCAAGAAAGAAAACGATTGAATTTGAGAAGAATACCTATAAAAACTTTTCTCCTCTTCTAAATGAAGTTGAATGTGCTTATTGCAATAACTTTGGGCATGAAGAATATGAATGCAGGAGCAAAGTTCAACCAAAAGAGCATTTTCCTTCAAGTTCCAAAGTATGGAAAAAGAAGGAATTACAAGTTGAAAATTGTGGCATAGCGTTATTTGTAGAAGGTGAAGAAAATCAGTGGTACATTGATAGTGGATGCTCATGACTGGTGACAAAAACAAACTTCTTGCATATAGTGCTCTAGAAAAGGAAAATAAAGTTACATTTGGAAATGATACTCCTACTGTAATTAAAGGAAAAGGTTTTGTGTTTCTAAAAGAAAAGGTGAAGGCTAATGATGTCATGTATGTGGATGGTTTAAGGCATAACCTGTTAAGTGTAATTCAAATGTGTGATCAAGGAACTGAAGTTGTCTTTAGTTCAAAAGAATGTGTGGTTCGTGATCTTAATACAGGTAAAACAATTATAAAAGGAAAAAGAACTCCAAGAAACCTATATATATTGAAGAACTGCAAAGAACAATGTTACTTGAGTAAATCTTCAGAAAAATATCTATGGCATAGAAGTTTGGGGCATCTAAGCTTCTCTAAAATCAACAAATCAAGCAGACTTAATGTTGTTCGTGGTCTTCCCAATATTACTCTACCTGAAAGTATCATATGCAAATCTTGCCAATTCGGCAAGCAGACCAGAGTGAAATTTAATGCCAAGGAAGGATCATCAAGTAGGCCTCTTGAACTCATTCATAATGACATATGTGGAGCTATGAGGAAAAATTCACCTCGTGGTGAACAATACTATATCTTATTTATTGATTATTTCTCTAGAATGTGTTGGATTGGGTTGCTTAAACACAAAGATGAAGCATTTGAGAAATTTCAGATCTTCAAGGCTCTGGTTGAAAATGAATTAGATCTAAAACTCAAATGTCTTAGATCTGATCGAGGAGGAGAATATACTTTAGATGAATTCCTTTAATTTTGTGAACAACATGGCATAAAAAGAAAGTTCTCTGTAGCTGGCACTCCACAACAAAATGGCGTAGCAGAAAGAATGAATAGAACAGTTCAACAAATGGCTAGAGCTATGCTTGATGATTCTAGAACACCTGACACATTCTGGGGAGAAGCAGCACATACAACGGTAAACACTCTCAACAAGGAACATGTTCATCTAAATAGTGAAAAAACTCCATATGAACTCCCATATGGTAATTCTCCCTCTGTGAAGCATTTTAGAGTTTTTGGAAGTAAATGCTTTATCAAAAATAATGATGAAAAACTTGGCAAGTTTGAACCTAGAGCAGATGAAGGAATACTTCTTGGTTACTCCTCTACGAGTAGAGCTTATAAATGTTACAATAAAAGAGTTCGGAAGATTGTTGAATGTATTGATGTTTTTATTGATGAGTCTCTTGCAGCCCCAAAAGAAGAAAAACAAACAACAAATGAAGATGATGGTGACTTATGTCCTTTTACATCAAATAGCAATGATATAGGCAGTGAACCCAATGAAGAACCTGAAGATGATTTATCTAAAAAAGCTCCATCCAGATACGTTCAAAAGAATCATCCAAAATCTCAAATTTTGGGAGATAAGGGATCATGTGTACAAACAAGAAGGACTCTTGTGGGCTCTTCTAGCTATTTGCAATTTCTATCCACTATTGAACCACACAATGTCAATCAATCTATCAAAGATGCATGTTGGGTTCAAGCCATTAATGAAGAGCTTGATCAAATTGAAAAGAATCACACTTGGGAATTAGTGCCAAGACCTCATAGCAAAAATGTCATTGGAACTAAATGGATATTCAAAAACAAGTTAAATGAGAATGGGGATGTTGTAAGAAATAAATCTAGACTTGTTTGCAAGGGGTATACTCAACAAGAAGGTATAGACTTTGAAGAAACTTTTGCTCCTGTAGCTAGACTTGAAGCCATAAGAATGTTTCTTGCTTTTTCAAGTTTTCAACAAATCAAGTTTATCAAACGGATGTTAAATCTGCATTTCTCAATAGTGATCTAGAAGAAGAAGTTTATATAGAACAACCAGAAGGCTTCATTTTGGGAAATGATGAAAATATTGTTTGTAGACTTAAAAAGGCTCTATATGGTCTCAAACAAGCTCCAAGGGCATGGTATTATCGTCTTGACAAATATCTTCATCAACAAGGATTTTCAAAGGGATCTGCTGATAGCAACTTGTACACAAAAATTGAAAATGAAAAACTATTGATTGTGGTTGTATATGTTGATGATATCATTTTTGGAAGTAATGAAGAATCTATGAGTTAGAAATTTTTTTCTTTTCTGCAGCAAGAATTTGAAATTTCTTTACTTGGGGAACTAACATTCTTTCTTGGCTTACAAGTGCATCAAACTACAGATGGCATATTCTTATCACAGGAAAAATACCTTAAGCAAATTCTGAAGAAGTATGGCATGGAAGAGTGCAAACCTGTAAGTACACCAATGATAACCGGATGTAATCTCAGTTCTCATGATGATTCTCCCACGGTGAATCAACCAGAATACAGATCTATGATAGGAAGTCTACTTTATCTCACTGGGACTAGACCAAACATTATGCATGTAGTTGGGATTGTTGGATGATTCCAAGCTAATCCAAAAGAGTCTCACCTTCAGGCTGTCAAAAGAATATTCAAATATCTACAAGGAACTCAAGACTTTGGACTATGGTATCCAAAGAATGCTAATCTTACTCTTCATGCTTACACTGATGCAGATTGGGCTGGAAATGTTGATGATCGGAAAATCACTAGTGGTGGTGCATTATAGATGGGGCCTCGGTTAGTTTCTTGGTTCAGCAGGAAGCAAAACTCTATTGCCTTATCTATAGCAGAAGCAGAATATGTGGCTGTTGCATCATGTTGCACTCAACTTCTTTGGATGATGCAAACCTTACAAGACTTTCAAATCAAATTTTCACCTCCTATCTCCATCATGTGTGATAATACAAGTGCCATCAGCATCTCAAAGAATCCTGTTATGCATTCCAAGACCAAGCACATTCCCATCAAGTATCAATTTGTACGTGAATAAGTGCTTGAACAAAAGGTGAAGTTGGAGTTAGTTCCCTCCAAAGAACAAGTTGCTGATATACTGACCAAACCTCTGCCCAGGGAAGCGTTTGAATATCTTAGACAGAAGTTGGGAGTAGTCTCTGCCATGCATCAAATCAGAACTGCTTAAATTCAGAAGATTAAATTGGATACGCGGGTTTCCTGAAAGATAGTCGCGTATATATGCGAGTTTATAGAAAGAAAACCGCGTATGGTTATTTGCTGACAAATGTTACTTGGGGTCAACTTTCTTCAGCACAACTATTTGGTATATCTAATGCGGTATGATATCTCTGGTGATGTTTCAGCTCTTATATTTCTTTTTCATTCTCTAATATTGGGTGAATATGCCTTGATGATTTGCTGTTGAAAGTGTTCAGGATGCACAAGCTAAGGGGGAGATGAAGGAGTGAAATGGCTCAATAATAGGTGCACAGTTTCAGGGGGAGCATTAGCCTTGTTGAATGTAATGCATTGTTGGCATTATGATGATTCTGAAATATGATCTCTCTTGAGGTCTTTTTGATATTGGTTATAAAAAGTCATATGTGTAATTTGATGAAACGGCTATGACCTATGATGTAAATTGTAATATTCAGTCATGTAAAGGGCTTGTTCAAGTTTGTAAACCCACTTGGTTGGGTAGTTGAGTCAAAATGTGTAAACCCACTTGATTGGGTAAATGAGTCATATATGTAAATCCACTTGGTTGGATCTTTGATGTAAGTATGAGTCCTTGGTTATAGAGTCATGTACTTCATTGAAAAATATGTTTGAAGATACAACATGAACTCAGGGGGAGCATGGTAACTTCAGTGCACATCAGATCTATAGAGCTATTCTTTCTACATGAGAAGAAAAACCTTGTTTTGGTTTTGAGCTGCCCTTTGCCCTTGATGTCAAAGGGGGAGAGTAGTATCATGGTGTTTGAATAGGGGGAGAATTGGTGTTTGCATAATGATTATAATCAATGTATCTATCTATTGCGATGATCAAACACCATCATGGTTGCCATCAAGTCCAAAGGGGGAGATTGTTGGAAATATGATGCAGAGTGTTGTCCTTGATGGCAACCTACTTGATAAGGTTGATGGCAACCTATTTGATGAAGTTGTTCTTGATGGAAACCTATTGAACTTGATGGAAACCTACTTGATGAATTAAGGGGGAGATTGTTGGAAATATGATACAATGTATTGACTTTGATGAAGATACAATTCAGAAAGTGCCAGAATAATGTTGAACAAGGTATGTCACAAGGCATACGCGGTTTTATTAAGGAGAAGTCGCATATGTACACGTAAATTAACGTTCCAAGTCGCGTATGCCGATTTTCACTCTAATTTTATAAAACCAGGGGGCATTACCATGGTAATGGCCCAAAGTATTGAGCGCTTGATTATTTATTTGATCCCGTCCAAGAATACCATCGGAAGTGGTGTGGTTTTGGCTCATGGTATTGACAAAGGCTAAATCTATTTAAGGAGAAGAAAATCATAGTGTAAGGCAGGGAGCAAGTCTGGGCTTTAATGAATACTTCACTTTGAAGTATATCTGCATGATTGAACTCTGTTCTTAATTGATAGATATGAATCTATGATGCACCTATGAATATGATGAAGGTTCAAGATCTCTAGATCTAGAAATGATGAATCTCTAGGATGATCTGAAAAGATGTGATGAAGACCTGGCGCAAATCTGATGAAGAAATTGAAAAAATCTAGGTAAGTTCATAGATCTGATCTGTTCTGCAAAGTTTATCTTTTATATATCTATAAGCAGGTTCGTTTCATGAAAAGCACGTATATACGCAGATCTGATGAAATAAAAGCGTGTGTGGGCAGTTATGGTTTTCTGAGAAATGCACAAATGTATATGCGGGTTCGTTTCATGAAAAGCGTGTGTATACGCGGGTCTGATTAAATAAAAATGCGTATGGTATCTGAACTAATGATTGCTCAAGGTTGAATGTGTTTCTGCATATCTATTCTGAAATCTGGGTTATCTTTGATATTCTGGTTACAGTGGTTTCACTGTTCTGTTTGAAGCATTGGGCGAAGTATATTTGTTGATAAGTGAAGGGTTGTGCTGAAGCTGGTTGATCCAGTTTGAAAATTGATGAAACGTGGTCTGCAGTGGTGCTGAGGGTTGAAGCCTTCAGTGAGGGGGTAGTAGCTCCCTTCCAGTGGTAGTTGGTAAACGAGAGCAGGGGGTAGTAGCTCCCTTCCAAGAGAGGATGGTAAACAAGAGCAGGGGGTTGTAGCTCCCTTCCAGGAGAGGCTGGTAAATGAGAGAAGGTTGTATCCTTCTGCAGGTGGGTGCCTGCGTGATGGTATGAGTCTGGGCCAGTACATGATTGTAAGAAGTTTTCTTTATATAATAAATATTGAAGACTGAGACGACGACAGTGGTGGTTTTCTCCCGAATTGGGTTTCCACCTTAAATCCTGGTGTTCATGTGCGTTGCTTATGTGTGGTGATTTATTATGTTCTTACTGCACCTGTTTACTGCTTACCAAACATCTGATGAATGAATGATGCAATGATCTAAGTTAAGAATTAAATGCATATTTAGATCTCTTAGCATACACGAGTTTACTTAAGGCGATCCACGTGTATTCGCAAGTTGTGTTCATTAAAGTAGCGTATGGGTTTAAAAGCTAGAAAAATTTAAAAAGTTTTCCTGTCAGCACTAAATATTGATTCACCCCCCCTCTCAGTATTTTTCCCAACATTGTCTTCTTCCATAGAAACCCTAGGTTGATGAGTGAGGTAACTTACTTATCCCATGATTTTGTTACCCTCATGATCATATGAGTTCTTGTTTCTTATACTTCCATGATCTCACATCGCATCAATTATTAAGTAGAATATACGAGATATAAAGAGGCTTATTACGAGAGAGACTACTCTTAATGATCTCTTACTCCCTCTTTCCATCCATTCTGGTGACATGAACTTTCTTGTACTATTCATAATTCTTCTTTCAACTTATTTTGTGTCTCCAATATTGTTCATGTGAGAGAACCTTAAGAGTTCCTTTACATGACTTCAAAGGAGACCCCTATCTATGACTTTAGTTATCTGTGAGGACCATGACTATCCTCCTTGTTTCATGCAAGGATCTTTGGTGATACAACCACCTTATGTATCTCCTTGCAAATTGAAGTCATTTAACCAAAATGAAAATGAAAATGAAAGATACTAACTTCAAAAGTGAAGAGTAGATCTTCACCTTGTTCTTCCTTGAATGATCTTCTTCTTAGGTTGTTCGTGTAGCTGAACTTTCAGACTTTATTCTTCCAAGGCTGTGACCACTACTGGTAATTTGAGGTCATTCCATTGAGTTTAACAATATATAAGAATTATCTTTATTGGAGGAAACACCCAATCATATAGAATTGAATTAGTATTGTAAGTGAATTTGACTTATTTTTACTTGCAAAATTTTTCCATGGTAGTATTGAATCATCCATACTGAATTATGATAGTATCATAGTTCTATTACTGTGGAAGTAATAATGACTGGAGTCTTGTATATTTAGTCATGCCGAGAATGTCACTGTGATATGTGATTACCCTCTGAACTATAGTATATCCCCAAAATGATCAGAATGCACATCATATCTTCATACTGTCACTAGCACCGAGCTGCATCATGATCATCACTGATCATCATAACATGATTGCACCATCAAGCACTATATCTAGAATCACCAAGGTCATTTACTATGACAATACTTGAAACCGAGCATCACCTTATTTGCACAGTACCGAGACCTTAGCCAAACTGTGATATAGACCAAAATTCTGACTAAGATCATCCATTCGCATTTCTGTGATGCCTCTTTGTGAAGGTCCAAAGTTATCTCACTGATCTTATCACAGAAACCTCAGAGGTATGCCGAGGAGATTTTGTGGCTCCATCCAAACTACAACATTGTAATTAACCATCCGAAAAATCTTCTATGACTAGTTTGTACTGTCATCCTAACTTGTTCTTTCATTGAAAATTATAGAGATATGCCGAGGAGGATTAATTTGGTAGATCTGCACCTTATCTCTATTGAATCCATCTGAAATCTCAAACATATATTTCATTGTAATTCCTCCCGAAACTTCAGAGGAGTTCGAGCTTGTTTAACCCATGCATCTGAACTAAAGTATCACTAGTAGCCCTTTCTTGTAACAAAAGCTCTGATACCATGTTGAGAATTTGAAAGGATGTAGGTTAATAAAAATTCTATTCTTCTTCTCCATCATTCACTTCTTCTCTAGCCTCTCACCGTTTTGGACACCACACAGAGGATCACAACTTTCTTCAGGGTGATCCCTACATCGTGGGGCATCAATAGAACCATCGATCGATCTATAGACCATGATTCCAGATCAGTGCTAATCCGAGGGTCTCGTTCCACTGGACCCCATCAGTGACCCTCCCCTAGGAGATACCCCAAATCCTATAGATGACAACAACAGTAGTCCAGTTCCTCCTCGGGTCAACAGACATTGACAATTTTCCTTCAATCCTCTTCTATTGGCCTCAGATGCTAGGAGTACGAGTCTCCCCTCCTTCAGGAGGCTTCTCTTTCTCCTCCAGGACTTCTTCATCATATCTCATTGTCAAGATTCGTTAGTCATCTAGCCTTTACTTTGCATTTGCACTCTTTGTAGTTTGTATTTCCTTCTTTTATAAAGGAAGGGGACCGTTTGGTCCACCGGCTAGGCATGTTGTAATCATTGTAACCAACAGTCTTGTTGACCTTTTTCTGGTCATTCGTTGGACATTAATAAAATTATCCTTATCCTTATCTTATAGATAATTACTTGTGAATGTACTTGAGGTACTTATGTCTTCTCTTCTTTTAGTTAAGTCAATCTTTCATCAAGTCAATTATCAAAACACAAAAACAAAAAAATTGGGCTCACAGTTCTTTAACTATGTGTATCAACCACTTGTTATTACAAACTGTTATTGGCTATTCGTAGATTGTCTTCTTCCTTCAATTCTACATTCATAGATAGAATCCGGATTTATGTTCTTCTTTTGTTTGTTCGAACTTGCTGTAAGTTCCATACTATCTTTGTATCTATATTTACTCTGCCTCTGTTGTGATATCACACTATATTATATATATGTTGTCTCTGTTGTAGTATCCACACTTAAATTAGTATATAGTTCCATTGTCTCTGCTGTGATAGATCTGTAATATACTTCCTGCAATGGTGGCTCAGACTTATCCACAATTTATAGAAGAAACCACATTCAATTTGTGTGTTGTCCACTTGGCTTGTCTACATGATATGTTATCACTTATTCGCACTGTCTTTTAGGAAAATGTCTGAATTTCTTGCTTGTAATATATATCTGCAAAATCTTACTATAATTTTGTTTTAGATATATCCTCAATTATCATAGTAATACGAATTTGAACTTCAGATATGACTGAAGCTTGTCTCTTCAAATGGTCCGTAGAAAAATAGTATTTATAGAGACAGATTCTCTGCCTTGAGGCCAACCATACCTTTAGATGAAAACCGACTTATTTTTTTAATGAAGGCCGACTTCAATATTGTGCTTTAGGCCGACTATGACCCAGTATTGTAGCTTATCTTTCAACGTGTATTAAGAGCTAAATAAATCATCCTTCCATGATTTCTTTGACAAGGTCTTGGAGCATATACTAGACCAGATTCTTCATACACACATGACACTAAATTACATCTTATTATCTTTGTCTTCTTCTTTACACAAATACATAGTCAACATGAAGACCGACCTAGTTACACTTTTAAACATTATTCACAAGTGGAGTTGTGAAGATCTTGACATGAGTCTCGATGTGTTAACACCTTGATGGACTGTGGCACAACTAGAGAGCAGATTTGATAGTCGAGATTCAATGGCCAGATGGAATTGGAGCGTTGATAGTGGTAGGAGCTGCAAATCAAAAGCTGAAGGACCAGGCTAGTATAGGGTATGACTGAGAGGGCTGAGAGATTGCACTATAGCCAGTTGGTTAGAGTATATTATTTGTATCTTGTACTAGTGGATGTATGAGGGCCATTATCCCTGATACGAGAGCCTTAGACTATTGTATTATATGTTTTTAATATAACGAATTTGGATTGAAAATTTAAAAAATTGTTTATATTCTGTGCATATGTGATTTAATATTGTTTATATTATGTTGTGCAAAGTAGTTTTGTTGAGATTATTGGTCTGGAGTGTCAAATATTTTAATACTCTACCCTAGACCCAAGGTCGTGGAAATTCAACATGGTATCAGATCGTGCCTGAGCTACTTTGGAAGTCAGTGAATCAGAGTTTTCACATTAAAGCAACTGTGGGTGTCTAGATCATGGAGTAGAAGGTTCAGCCGAAGACATGGAGATGTTGTATTGACAGGTTACATGGCGAGATGGGCTCAGAGTTCTGGTGGATTGGTGATGCACCTGGTGAACAACATTTTGTTGTAGGGCAGGTTGTTCATCATGGACTTCTATTGATGTTGGGATGGATCGAGGGTTTCTTTGGCATGGATGAGATCAGCATGATCGAGATGGCTTCATGTGATGGACTATGGCCTGGCAGGCTAAATTCTTCATTAGATCGTGGTGTTGCATGTTCGATATTGGTGGGATTTGCTCAAGTGGTATTTGATCCAGGAGGATGAGTGCTTATGGGACTGAGCCAATGTTGATCATGTAGGGTTAAAGGGAGTCTAGCCTCAGAGGGAGCAACCGTCTGGAGGTTTGGGATATTTAGGTTCAGGATGATGAGGCAGAGGAACTATCAAGATTTAGAGGGAATGTTTTAGTGATGGATTCCATATGGGCTATGTCGTCACTTGATGATGATGGTTAATTCCTAATATTGGAAGTACCTCCCTTTCTAAGAGGGAGTGTTTATTTTTGTGTAGCTTGGGAGGTACTCCAAGCCCCATTGTTCGAGTGTTGGAGGTCAAAGTGCCATAAATAGGCTTGTGGGCTTGAGATCCAAGCTTGGGGGTTTTTCACCCACTGTGATTTGGGCCAAAACCATGATGGATTTTCGACATGTGATGGATGAGGATGATAGTGCTCGGCAAGACAATTCCAATGCAACAAGATCCATTAGGAGGCATATTGTTGGTTTGAACATCATTGGCTTTCCTAGCTAGGGCATCCTGTTGACTGTTGTAAATTGTACTTTCTCTCTCTGCTGAATTTGAAGAATAATAATAAGATTTGATCAAAGGGTTATCCCCACATTGGGGTTTTTCCTTGGCATCCGCCAAATTATTGTGTCCTCTTGTATTGGCTTGTCTTCTAGATTTTTATTTAAGTTCTATCAGCATTTACTATCAATGTTAATGTGATTGCTAAAGAGTAAATTGAATTGGGCTAATAAGAAATATTGAAGTAAATTTCTCTAAGCATAGAACATACCATCATAAAATAAAATTAACACAAAGTATTAAAGTCATCCACAATAACTGCATACTGCAAGGTTGTGTATGGAATGACCTAAACTAACCCTTTCCAACCTCAATACAACTACAAATTAATAATTACATATAGGAGCAACCTCTACAGTCTAGAATCCAAAAATTTCTTTCAAGTGTAGAGGTTGCCTCAAACATTGTCACCTTGCTTTTCAATGTCCAAACTAGCAAAAGTAGTAAAGAATAAATACCTAACAAAGAGAAAAGAGGGTGACCATTAAACCTCCAAATCCCCCATTTCAGCATGTAGGAGTCTCATACTATAAAACAACCAAAAGTGAGACTTCGAGATCTTATAAAAAGAAGACAACATCCTAATGAGAAAATCCAATGATCTTAACCCATCCAAGCAGTTACAAATTCCAAGAAAGAGGTGCCAAAGTGTCCCTTTGAGCTTCCCTCTGCAACAGAACAAGCTTAATGCAGCTGATCTTAAACCCTCTCCAAGCACTTTAGATTCCAAGCAAGAGGTGGCAAAGTGTCCCGTTGAGCTTCCCTCTACAGCAAAAGAGACTTTCAAGGAAACTTTTGCATGGGAAGAAAGAATCCACCAGTAATGGAAAAAATTTCATAGCCACCTCGGATCCAGAAAATTCCTTTGCTACCTTTCAAAAAGGAATGAACAAGATAGACAAAAAACAGAAGGAATAAGACAACTCAAGTCAAGGACAATAGAAACTAGACTTGAAATCCATTGCCCCACGTCACCTCGAAAGAAAAAACACAAGGAAATGAATTTTGTCTCCTTATAAAGTACAAGCATCTAGTTAGTGGATGAGGCATCCAAATCATTCATTCATGCAAGAATTCCTCGAGGTGAAGATCCAGATGGACAAATTAGCCTCCTTGTTGAACCAAGCCGTGAAAGCCGTAGGGTTCCTATACGAGAGGCCCACAGGTTGAATTGCGAAACAAATCAACCAAAATCTATAAATATCCCTTCTATTTTTCACCATATGTGGGCGCAACACGATGCTTAATTGGCTCTTCACCATTACATCGGTTGCAGCCTTCAGGAAGATGACCCTCTTACTTGACAGCTCAATCGGTGACGTGGCGTGGATTCTGAACGTGTCTAAAGAAGGGGAATGGAACCTCTTAGGGTTTCCTCCCATCACCAGCAACTATCCCATGCTCAACTTAATTTGGGAACGAATTTTGTGCATAGGGGGATAAGCCCACAATAGGAGCAGAGCTACCACACACTCTAGATTGGCGTTCCCCATTCACACGCCTCAAAATATCTCACCGAAAAGCTCCCAAAAAGCTACCACATACATGAATAATCTTCCCTTATTTTTAGATCATTTCATACCAGCTCCCAAGCTCCGAGGGGTGTGAGAGATTGATGTACGTGATCTCTAGGGGTTGGGAGCGATACCCATGCAACATAGAAGATAGATATATTATAGTCCTCATTATTATTATATATTGTTTTACATTCATCATCATCATTATCATCATCATCAACATCATAATATATAACCTAGTGGTTAGCTTAATTGCTTTGAATAAAAATTTTCAAGGTGGAGTTCATTGTGTGGTCTCTAGTTCTATTCTAGCTAAGGTTCAAGTCTAGTTGATTCCTACTAGGTCACCAGCGACCACTATTATGACTGGTTGATGAGCCACCCTCCATATGAATATTCCATAGAAGATGGGGGAATCCCACAAGGTTTAACTTAGGAAACAAACACACACATTTTGGTTTACTCTAATTTTATTTTTTATGTTATAATTTTTTTTTTTTTCCATTTTGATTTATAAATGTTATCCACATTCCAACGAAAAACACTTGGTTAATATAGGTAAGAAAAAAAATTCAAATTCTTTACGAACGGTAGCGGCAATATTGGGTTTCATAGGTTTAAATGAGTGGAGACTTGCCAACCATAGATAGGTTAGGCATAATCGTAGCATGGGGGTGAACACACCAGGCATAACCACACAGGGTAAGCTCACATTCACACTACTTTGAAGGGGTACTCATAACCTGATTTTCATACACCTTTAGGTTTACCTAACCCAATTATCATACCCCAGTAATGCTTTCCTACACCTTGACTAAGGTTCTCCTACCCGAGCAATGCTTCAACCTTTAAACCTTCTCCCTTACACATCTGATCTATACTATTCTATAGAGTGCACCTCCCTTATCTTAGTGTAGTAAGCTAAAAAATCATGCTCATCTCATTGGCTTTAAAACCGCACTTGCTTAATTCATGTTCACAAAGTATAATTTTGATAGTTCTTTTAGAAAGATGCACTAAGGGTCTGACTCTGAACTACATAGACCAGACATTCTTTGGCTCAAGTGTCAGGTTTGGCAGGTAGATTTTTTCCAAAATTGCTTGACATATGCACCTGGACTCATCCAATTCCATCTCGTTTCCTTGGGCTGGGTCAGAATATTGCTAGAATGGAATCTTGTTTAAAATATTAATTCTACGTCAAATTTTCCAATGAATGATCGGCTCTATGGCAAGTGGTGGTATCAAGCTCGACTACACACGTATACAAATATGTTTCCAAAACTCATAGAAAGTGCTCACTAGGTAATAAACAATTATAGGGGGTCAGGTTTGGGATAGGCCTGTCTATATAATTTTGCTAATTGGCGGTCATGAGTTTAATCCCATAGGAATAAAGTCACACATATATTTATTCACACAAAAAATTTTCAGAATTTAAATACTAAAATAATCAATTTTTATAGTTGAAATATAAAGGGATTTGAACTATCATAAATGAGTATAGAGTTGAAACAATTACGTCGTTTTAGGGTTAGGGTTCCTCATCTATAATTAGAAAGCCATTACAGCTGCAAAATATAAGTACCAAACCAAAAAGAAAAAATTGAAGCAAATTATGATTACCTTGAGGAATCGATGTTGATTTGGTAATGAAAATGTGGTACAAATATGTGTTTACTGGTGCTTGTAGATAAAATGATGAAGTGATATAATGGCATTAATTCATGTTTGAACAGAATGCGGTGGCGTAGCATCAAGCGCTGCGTGGAGGTGCTGAAACGCCTGGGGAGGCTCCATGTGACCTTCCTCCACGAGAGAGAAAAATTCTCGGTCCCTTGGTCTGTAACAGCAGCAAGGGAAAATTGTAGGCAAGTGGGACAGAGAATACGATTGCAGGCAACAGAATAGAGCATCTCCCCCCTCCCGATACTTCAAACCAAGGTTAGGGCACACACTCTTCAGCTTCTCGAACACAACCATCACTACAAAGATTTTTTGGTTGGGGTGCATCAAGTCTTTGGAAAACGATGACCAGAGAAAGAGCATTAAACCACCTGGTAAGGAAGAAAAGTAGCATGAAATTATATTTTAATTATTCAATTTGGATTTTAGAATTGAGGGAAAATAAATTTTAATACGTAGTAATGTTTTGTGAGGTAATTGCTATGGGAATTATGTTGTATGTTGTCCCATTTTAATTAATACGTATTAAATTACTTAAGTTTGTTGTCTCCAATTTAGTTAAGTTTGTGTTTGTTTTTTTAATTTTTGGGGTCATTTGAGTAAAAGGAGGTTGGTTGACATATAAATTATATTTAATGATGTTGAAGGTTTACTAGTGATAATGTTGGCTTAAGGCTATTAATAAAAAATATAGAAGACCTTTTTTATATAGGAAAGTGTGTTTATATAAAGAGTGAAAGGGAACATGAGGCTTACACATAACTAAAATATCTAATAACCCTTAAAGAGGTAGAAAATATCCTTAAATCTATGAATAATGTTAGAAATAAACTCAAGTAGTTGTAAGTAGCCAATTATTTTCTAGGAACTTCACGTAGAGCCCAAAAATACCCTATTAGAAGCTAACCATAGTTTAGAAGACATCCACATGTGTCGTTATGTGAGACTTGAGATAAATTTTGAATAAGGGAAATAAGGGGTACAATAATATTGATGTGTAGCACCTACTCAAATCACCAAGTATATACCCAAACCATCAAGATGACACACTTGTCTGAGTAAAATTATGAAACATCATGGAACAACTGAACTTAGAAATTTGGTGTTGATGAGTTCCTCTAGTCATGTGGTCACGCTTTACATTGATTCCCAATTTTTAATGCACTATCGCAAAACTGTCATCATTGTCCTCGTAAAGTGTATCTTTAGTGTCTCACATGGGAAAAGTCATTGCAACGTTGTCACATTGAGGGATGAATGTTGTTCATGTATTATAAGTTATCAGTGTTGTGTCTTCAACTTTTCTAAGCATGTGATCATGCCCAATTTTTTCCCTTGTTCACTTTGGTCTCATTGATTCCACAATTAGTCTCATCCAAAAAATTTCACTCCTGATCAACTTGCCTCCCATCCAACCTTAAATTCTCAGTGTATAGTGCCAAGCCTCAAGCTTCTAGCCTAACACCTTGAGCTGCAAAATTGTGTAAGCCATTAGATTTTCCTCCCTCCAGAATTTCACATGGGAAAATTCAAGCCTCAATCCTGAGCCCTTGAACCCCTCAACTGTGCAATATCCCAACTTTCTCTCCTTCCAGAATTGCACATTGGGAAACTTCAGGCCTGAAGCCTAAACCTTGAGCTCTTGATCTCCTCAACTGCACAATCACCTAGTCAGGCCTCTCAAAACTATGCATTAGGAAACCTCAATCCTCAAGCCTTAGGCTTGACCTCCTGAATCCCTCAATTCCACAGTTCCTTGAGTCTTTCCTTCGTGAATTTCGCATTGGGCAACCTTAAGCCTCAAGCCCCGATCTCTAGCTCTTAAGCCCCACAACTATGAAATCCTTTGACACTGGCGATATTGAACAACACATTGCGCAGTCTTAAGCCTCAATCCCAAACCTTGACCTCTAGAACCATGCAATCCATATGTTAGTCACTAGTTCTAACCCTAACAAGTGATTTCATGAAACATGTTAGATTAGGGGTTTTTCGGACTAATGTCACCCTGTCGTGAATTTTTTTCAATTGCAAGTACTCTATACCATCATGATATGATGATGATGGATGAAAAGGAGAGGAAAAAAATTTAATTGTGAAGAATGATATAAATGGCTGAAGATGAAAAGAGGCACATGCGCCTTCAATTATAGCATGTACTTGAGGAACAAGTTGTTGAAAGTTCCACTCCAGTGACAAAAAAAGAAGCATCCAAGTAAAGCCAATATGTGGGCATGGTTCAAACAGTGGTTATGGAACATATGAGGAAAATTATGCATGTGAATTTTGCAAGCATATCCAAGGTTCTTGTCATATGTCACTTGGTAAAAGTGGGTGGATAGATTCATCTACAATGTCTCCGTCATCATCAGAAGTTGAAAAGATGAATGACAAGTTCAAGGAGGTAATAAGCATTTCAAGTACAATTCATTTTGTTTATGTTCATAACACCTCTTTTGTAGCATTTCAGAAACATACCAAAGGCATTGGTATGAAGATGCTATCTAAAATGGGTTATGAAGGAGGAGGCCTTGAAATCAATGGCCTCAAGGATAATGTTGTTGCTAGATTTCATGGTTTATGATATTGTTCATTATTGTCAGAGAACTTCCTTCTTTGTAGCTTGGGCTTGGGTAGTCATGATTGGTGTTGGTTATCAACAAGATTTCACACCCTCCATCATTTTAGATGGTTTGGCATTGTTACATGCCTCAATTTTTAATTTTTGTTTTTTGTTTCCTAACTTCTTCCATTTTCACAAATCATCGGATTGCCATCTTATGACATAGGGAATTGAGTGCCATTGGGAATTGCACCTTGGTCATGGATTGACAGGAGAGGGCAGTATTCTACCATTCGATATGATTTTCTAAACATCAACGATGTTGTGAATGTGGATCTTATTTTGCTATTTTTCTAGAGATTCTTAATTTCTTGGAACGTCTGTGGCCATTATCCTTGTCTAGTAGAAACTTGCACTTCTCTACCTTTTTTTTCCATTAAAAGAGTAATTTCCAAGAAATTTATCATTCGATGGATGAAACATATTGAATTTGTTTGGGTTAGCCACCCTAGCCCCTCTCTTTATTGTTCCTTGCAAATCCCCTTTTGAAATTGGGTATTCGGGGTTTGAAAGACTGCTATTTGTTTTAGCCAATCCTCTTCTATGATGTGTGGAAAGTGAAAAATTCCATGTTTTAATTGTGTGAAATTGATGGCTTATGTTTTTAGCCCATCTTCTTCTCCATTTTCTGAGGCATCCATTACAAGTGTTCAACTTTTACACTTTGTATTTTTATTGCTTTCATTTGCACCATTTAGAGTAATTGCTAGTTATTATTTTATAAAAAATAAACATTTCCCAATAAGGAGAGGAAGTTGCATGGAGTGAATTATGTGGCTTTACATTATACACACATCATATGGCTCTTTTGTTTTGTTTTTGTAACTAGGTTGAACCTAGGGTACAACCAACCTGTTTATTGGATGGCAGAATGATCTACCCACAATGGGATGATATCACTCGGATTGTGCAAAGCAAAATTGAGCGTGGATGCCCCTTGGGATAGTTTAATTTCCCCAAAAGTGGTTTCCATCCTTAACCCCTCCCCATGAGGTTTTACTAAACCCCACTCAAACCAACTAGTCTACACCTCATGGGTCACACATATATGGAATTTCTTATAGGGAGAAATGCCATTCCTGTGTAATATTGTCATGTGACATTTTACACTCAATTCCATGTGACACCTATCGAGCACACTGTGACAAAAATATAACCATATTCCTAAGATTATTTGAAAATAAAATTAATATACATAGTAGTGCATGGCCCACTAGGGAAGTTGGCTTTCTAATCCTCCTCTACTCCTTTGGATTCTAATAAGTTTTAGGACCAATCCCATTATTCTAATAAGTTTTAGGATCAATCCCATTTAAATTATTCTATGATATTTAACATGTATGTGGTCTTAAATTCAATACACATAGTAAGACATGGCCCAGTAAGGGAGTTGTGTTGCTAATGCTCCTATACTCCTATGGATTTTAATAACTTTTAGGATCAATCCCATTTAGGGGTCTTAAATTAATTATACTTAAAATTTTGTTGTATGATTTAAATCAAATAAACATTTATTAATGAAATTTAAAGTGTCATTGGTTAACCATCTCCAAATTTCTTTCCAACAACTGAACCATGACATAAATAATTGAACCATCACATAAAAACTTTTGTTATGGATAAGTTCCATAAGCATACTTGCGATAAAGAGTGAGGGAGAAATAAAAAAGTACTATATTGAAGAGTTTAATCTCAATCATAATCATTAACAAAAATCATATATAGGGGCCAATATATATTGTAGAGCCAAAATTTTTATTACTCAGTTAAAGACTAATTCTCATTAACTCTTTTGTGAAACAAGGCATTGGAAAAGGCCAAAAGAAATGTGGGAAGAAATAATATGTATTTTTTGCTCTTCCGGAAAAGTGGAAACAAAAAAAAAATATTTCATTTTAGAATGAAAGGCCTTCAAAGACAAAACAAAAATTTATGTAGATACTATGACAACTAGCTCTTTGGATTATTTATTTCACAAGGGGTTTGTCGAGAAGGTAGGAGCGTTTATTGTGAGATTTCACAGGAAAAGGGACGAATAAGGATAGTAAAGAAATTTATCGCATAATATATCTTTAATGTTAAAATAATTTCTTTATTTCTTTCTAATTTACAACATTTTTACTCTCCCTTGTGATTAACAACCAACCCAAGTTTCCCTTTAAATGGGGAAATAAGAAAGAAATAAAGAAATTATTTTAACCTCCAAAGTCTAAAAATGGAATATAGGACAGATTTCTTCTCCATCTGATTCTTGTATTCAACCCTTTTGCTATGGAATCTTATAACAAACACTCCTAGCTTCTCGACATTATAAAAAACACTCCCAACTTCTTGACATTGAAACTCTTCTTCATCATTGGCATGCACACCTAGATAAGGAAGAAATTGTGGCAACACAACTAATGATATTTATGTTCTCCCTCATCATTCACACTCACATTAGAGTACATTGAGAAAAATAATGTTAATAAGATAAGATAATAAGATAATTATATTAATGTCCAACGAATGACCACAAAAGTAGGTCAATGGGACTGCAGAGTACAATGATGTCGATACAAGGAGGAGTACCAAAAGGTGTCCTATATAAAGAGCAAGAAAAAATAAATAAAGCAAGAAAAAAATAATGCCTGAAAACCAAAATGAGGAAAGTCCTGGACTCCAAGTGGAGAGGACACAAGATAATGGTCCACTAAATCTCTCTCTGAACACTCAAGGTCGAATTCAAGAAACTCAAGATGGTGTGTTGTCCTGAGAGAGGGCAAGGGGGGATTTGGAGCCTCTGTTATGTCACTGCCCAGAAGAAGTGATATGTCGTTGATGACTAGGTGATCTACACTAGTTGCTAGTAAGAGATCTTGTCCGGTAATGACTCACGAGTCCCTGTGTTAGGGGGATGGCCACAGTAGCCCACACTAATCTAGATTCTGAGGCAACAGTGTTATTAACTTGTTTCTTTGTGCCTCTTGCTGACTGGAGAATTGTAAAAAATGACGTAATCCGCTACACAGGATCTGCTCTAGGAGGAGGCTAGAGAATCTGTGTGCGAAGTCTCGTGGCCTCATGTATGTAAAAGACTAGACATCTCTGGTATGGGTATCTAAAGAAGCTAGATAAGGTCTGGATCCCTTTGAAAAAGCAATGTAATCTCCCACGAATCTCATAGTAAATGGGGAAGCGGAAGATTAAGTGCTCCTCCGACTTATATTCTCGAAGCTGGCACAACTGGAAAATCCTGTCTCACCGGGAAATGTCATGGTCAGTCTCAATCAAAAGTTTATGAGAACATACTCTGATCTGACCCAAGGGAATCTGAAGTGCGTGCATCCAATGGAGAAGCGTGTAATGGGCCCGAACAATGAGTCCATCTCTCAACAACATGAAGTGCTCAACATAGAAAGCCATCTTCAGACGTAACCCATCCTAAGGGTTTATCCAAATAACCTATACATATTTCCCATAAATATCCTCTCATATGATTGTATTCATATCTTGTTTGGTTGGTAGGCGGTGGCTTGGTGTACACAAATAATACTTGAATGGAGGGTGTTGGTATATGTTGATACCAACTGAAGCAAGAAAATCTGAGACTCCAGCATACCAACATCGGGATAGTTCCAAAGGACTCGCTACTGCAATGGACTGTTATGAAAGGTAGGCCAAGTATGGATATCGATCCCGCCCCTTTGCTGTATCTGCAAAACCACGAACACGGTGAAGAAGAGAGATGATACCAAACATTGTCTCAAGGCGAAAGGGGTGAGCTCCAAACTCTAGAAGAATGATGGGTTGAGGAACTTTCTGCTTGCACCAAATGATGCGACGAAGAAGGGTGATTTTCACTCTCTCTACAAAAGAAAAATTAGAATCTAGTAAGCTAGGACCCCAAACCTCTGAACCATATAGAACTGTGGGTCAAACAAGATTGTCCATCAGTGACATCTTGGCTGATATGTCCTGAAAATAATTCTGAAAAAATTGTCTCTCGAGAATGACCAAGGATCCGTAGCCCTTGTTGATTCAAGGCTGGAGTGCAGGTCACAAGATAAAGTGATGTCTTGTGAATAGTAACCCCAAATAGATGATGAGCTGGTGATCTCAAGCTCCTCTCCTCTAAAAACGAAATGGAGGTCACAGAGGAACTTCTTCAACATGTTGAAGATCATAACCTTTCTTTTACCTTGGTTAACCATCAACTGTCGAAGATCACTGAAAATGGCCAGGGCATCTAGCTGCCTCTACTATCCATCAGGGGATGGGGCTAGAAGGACCACGTCATATGCAAACAACAAGATAGAAATCAATATATGATGTAGAAGGAAACCATCACCCTCCTAGATGTGTTCACGCAAGAAGGACTCCACCTCGTCAATATAGATCCCATTGAATAGTGTGGGGGACAAGGGACAACCTTGTTTTACCCCAACAGTGCTCTGGATAAAATCTGATAGCCCATGTACTGTGCATAGACAACCAAGGACCAACTCATATAAGTGCATGATGGCTGACAAGAGGGTCTATGAGATGCCAATATCTCTGAGCCAATGGAATAATGCTGTTGGGAAAAATACTGAGAGGGGGGGGGGGGGTGAATCAGTATTTTGAGATGACTGAATTTTTTTTACTTTTTCTCTCTCTTAAACCCATACGCTACTTTACTGAACCCAACTTGCGTATACACGCGGATATCCTTAAGAAAACTTGCGTATGTCCATAGATCTTATTATGCATTTAATTCTTTACTTATATCATTGCATCATTCATTCATCAGATGTTTAGTAAGCAGTAAGCATGTGCAGTAATAAAATAATAAACCATCACACATAAGCAACACACATGAACACCAGTATTTAAGGTGGAAACCCAATTCGGGAGAAAACCACCACTGCTGTCGTCTCTGTCTTCAATATTTATTATAAAGAAAACTACTTACAATGTTTTACTGGCTCAGACTCATACCAGCACGTAGGCACCCACCTGCAGAAGGCTACAACCTTCTCTCGTTCTCTAGCCACTACTGGAAGGGAGCTCCAACCCCCTGATCTCGTTTACAAGCCTCTCCTGGAAGGGAGCTACTGCCCCTGCTCTCGTTTACCAGCTACCACTGGAAGGGAGCTACAACCCCCTCACTGAAGGCATCAACCCTTAGCACCACTGCAGACCATGTTTCATAAATTTTCATACTGGATCCATCAACTTCCATACAACATACCTTGTAGGCAACTTTTCATTAGATTTTCAGACTGGACCCACTCCACACATTTAAGCTCATCATACATCAAACTGAAACTTATAACCCCATCAATTCATTCATTGAATCATCAACCAATCAACCAAAAACTTGATATTTAATCAACATAATTAGTAGCATAATCAACATTCAAACAACCCAGATCTGTATGAATACATCATTAACAGTTAGCAGTAAAACAGATCAGACATTTCATTCCACATACTTCAACAAACCCTGGATTCCATACACGCTTTTACTTCACTAAACCTGCGTATATACGCGCTTTCACAGGGATAAACCTGTGTATATTTCAGTACATTTTATTCTTTAGAAACCCTAACTACCATACACACTTTTCTTTAAGCGGACCCGCGTATACACATGATTTTCATGAAACGAACATGCGTATAGATCAGAAACTTTTTAGGACTGTGCATCTCTTTAGATCAGATAAACAACTCAGATGTCATCCTTTACTTCAGCAAGGATTCGGTAGATCATAGATCTAAACATTCCATAAATAGATCTAGAAAATACATAGTCATTTCAAATCTAGAGATCCCTCTTCATCATTTCTTCATAGGTGCATTATTAATTCAGATCAATTAATAAACTGTTACCCTTTCCATATAGATATACTTCAGAGTGAAGTATTCATTAAAACCCAGACCTATGCACGCACTTGCGCTATGATCTTCTTCTCCTTAAATAGATTTAGCTTTTACCAATACCATGAGCCAAAACCACACCACTTCCGATGGTATTCTTGGACGGAACCATACAACACTCAATACTGTGTGCCAAAACCATGGTAATTCCCCTTGGTATTATAATTTTGGAGGGAAAAATGGCATACGTGACTTGGGACATACTTATCCGTGTGCTTACGCGACTTGGCCTTTACAGACTCGCGTATTCATTGTGACATATTATATTTATCATTTCTTTGGCACTAATGGAATTATTTTCTCTGTTACTTCTGAGCTTCTCTGTAGATACATCAGATTTACATCATTAACAAATAGCTTTCTATCCAAAGACATCTCATCAAGTCAGTTTCATTCAAGGACAACTTTATCAAGTAGGTTGCCATCAAGGACAACACTTTGCATCATATTGCCAACAATCTCCCCCTTTGGACTTGATGGAAACCATGATGGTGTTTGATCACCACAACAAATAGAACATTGATTATAACCATTATTCAAACACCATGATACTCTCCCCCTTTTAAATCAAGGGCAAAGGGTGGATAAAAACCAAAACAGGGTTTTTCTTATCTTGTAGAAAGAAGAGCTCTGTAGATCTGATGTGCACTGAAGTTACCATGCTTCCCCTAAGTTCATGCTGAATCTTCAATCATATTTTTCAATGAAGTACATGACTCTATGACCTTTCCTATCACCAAGTACTCATACTTACATAAATGTTCCAACCAATTGGATTTACATATGTGACTCAAGTACCCAACCAAGTGGGTTTACACATTTTGACTCAACTACCCAACCAATTGGGTTTACAGATTTGAACAAGTCCTTACATGACTGAATATTACAATTTATATCATAGGTCTCAACATAACCTTTTCATTAAACTACAAATATGACTTTTATAACCAATATCAAAAAGACCTCAAGAGAGAGATCATATTTCAGAACCATCATAATTCCAACAATGCATTACTCTCAGCAAGGCTAATGCTCCCCCTGAAACTGTGCTCCTGTCCTTGAGCCATCTCACTATTTTCCTTAACAGAAAATCATACGCTTCTGTCTCCATTGGAACTCACATGTATATGCAACTTTAGTTCATGAAACCTGTGTATGGAAAGTCAAATACAAAAAATTTTCACAACTTCATCTCCCCCTGAATTTGTACCACCTGTACCTGTCTTCTCCTATCACATCAGATGCACTGTCAGGAACAAACACAACTAGAATTACCAAACTGACCAGGATGATACATTAATGATTCCTATAATGTATCTCACATCACTCCTGCAGTCAATATGAGAAGTAATATTTTGAAGCGGATGACTGCAGTAGGGTCAATATTCCCTACGTTTCTGACCGGTCCTCCTTCTTTTTCCAGCTTTGCTTGAAATTTCTTATTGTGTGCTGGAAATTATCCAATTTCTTAGATCTATTCATCCTGCATTATTTTTCTACGTGTCCATACTTGTTACAAGCATAACATCTTACGTGACCAGAAAAGTAAGCATAGGGATCATAATGTATTTTTCTATTCTTTCTTCTATTGCAATAAGCTGCTTTATGACCATACTTGCTGCATGAAAAACAATATCCCTTAAAGAAACCTGAGTACCTTTCTGTGTAGAATCTGTTTGTTTGTGACTAAAACAATCTACTTCTGCAATTGGCTACAACATGCCCATAATTATGAAATTTAAAGCATTCAACATTATTGATCAAAGGAGGGAATGATTTCTTTTGAGAGTTCATGATTGTCGGTTGACCTTTTGTTTCTTTCAACACTTCAGGTTTTGCATTGATATCCTTTGAATATTTAGCACTTTATTGTGAACTAGATTCTCCTTTAACAGTTTCATGAAAACCAAGACCAAATTTAACAGAAAGAGACCTTTGACTACTAAGAATATTGTTTAGAATATTAGTACTATCTTGAAACCTCAAGAGTTTATCTTTTTCTTCTAATTTACCTTTTAGAATGTTTACCTCAACCTCCAATATTTGGCATCTCTTCTTCATACTTTCTTCGACCCTTCTTCCTTCTTCTACTTGATCATTCAATTTTAAATTTCTTCTTTCAACCCATTTTCTTGTTCTTCAAAAGTTTGTAAAATTTCTTCATTCTTCTTATTTGATTTTTCCAGATCTGCTTTGAGAGAGACGATTTCTACTTCAAGTCCTTCTTCTTCAAATGATTGTAGAAGTTCTTCATTATTCTTATTTGATGTTTTGAGATCTGCTTTGAGAGAGATGATTTCTGCTTCAAGTCCTTCACTGTGAATGGTTACTTCATCGTACAACCTTTGATATTTGTTTATCTGTTCATTCATTCTAGAGATCACATATTTGTAGATAGATTCCTTCTTTTTAATATGATCTTCAACATTGATCTTGAGATTTTCTTCTAGACCCATACTGTTACTTTCACTATCATTTTCACTATCTTCACCATTGCTTGCATAAGGAAGTGAATCACAAGAACAAGGATTAATACCTTTTGCATCATCTTCATTTTCTACCGTACACGATTTCTGAGATATCTTCTTTCCTTGAGTAGCCCTCTTCTTTTGCTTCCTTGCCATGAGCACTTGCAGATCTTGGTCAGAATATTCTTCATCCTCATTTGACACTTCATCATTATCTTCATTTGTATAATAACTCTTTCCCTTTTCAAATTGTTTCCCTTTATCATGATTTTCTTCATAAGGACATTTAGCAACATAATGACCAACTCTTCCACAAGAAAAACACTTGAAGGGAATCTTACCTCTGAATCTTCCAGTACCTGGTTGGAGTCTTCTCACAAAATTTGCTTCTTCTTCTTCTGATATATAACTTGATTCCTTGACAACTTCCTTTTCTTTTCCTTTTGCACATGCCTTAAAGGCAACTTCTCTGATTTGAGAGGGACCTCCTTTTCTCATTTCAAAACTAGTCAGGATACCATGTAGTTGAACAATAGTAAGAGTTCGCAGATCTTGCCTTTATTCAATAGCTGATACTTTTGACTCAAATTTTGAAGTCAAAGATCTTAAGACTTTTTCCACCAGAGTAGTATCGGTTATGGTTTCACCCAAATTTCTCATACGATTTACAATATTATCTAGACTTAAAAAGAAACTGGCAATACTCTCATCACTATGCATCCTTAAATTTTCATATTCAATTCTGAGAGTTTGGAGTTTTGCACTTTTTACCTGATTTTTGGGAAAAATACTGAGAGGGGGGGGGGGAGTGAATCAGCATTTAGAGATGACCGAAAACTTTTTACTTTTTCTTTCTCTTTCATAGCTTAGAATGATTTTGTCCCATATTTCTTTTGCTGAATTTAGCTGCATCACTTTAACAAATTCTGATTCAGACATGCTTCCTAATAAAACATTGACTGCTTTGGCATTGATTTCATATTTCTTCCTTTCTGCTTCATCAGTAGGAATAATTTCCAGATACTGATAACCTTCTTCCACGATTGCCCATACTTCTGCACCAAGACTTTGCAAATATACTTTTGTTCGTATCTTCCAGAATAACGGCTTACTTCCATTGAGTAGAGGTGGCCTTAGAGAAAATACTCCTTCATGACTTCCCATTGCGACGGATCTCCTTCAAGCAATCAAGCTTCTGCAGAAGGACCTGCCTCTGATACCAGAAAAATACTGAGAGGGGGGGGGGGGGGGGTGAATCAGTATTTTGAGATGACTGAAATTTTTTTACTTTTTCTTTCTCTTAAACTCATACGCTACTTTACTGAACCCAACTCACGTATACACGTGGATATCCTTAAGAAAACTTGTGTATGTCCATAGATCTTATTATGCATTTAATTATTTACTTAGATCATTGCATCATTCATTCATCAGATGTTTAGTAAGCAGTAAGCATGTGCAGTAATAACAGAATAAACCATCACACATAAGCAACACACATGAACACCAATATTTAAGCTGGAAACCCAATTCGAGAGAAAACCACCGTTGTTGTCGTCTCTGTCTTCAATATTTATTATAAAGAAAAATTCTTACAATGTTGTACTGGCGCAGACTCATACCAGCATGCAGGCACCCACCTGCAGAAGGTTGCAACCTTCTCTTTTTCTCTAGCCGCTACTGGAAGGGAGCTCCAACCCTCTGATCTTGTTTACCAGCCTCTCCTGGAAGGGAGCTACTACCCCCTGCTCTCGTTTACCAGCCTCTCCTAGAAGGGAGCTACTTCCCCCTGCTCTCGTTTACCAGCTACCACTGGAAGGGAGCTACAACCCCCTCACTGAAGGCTTCGACCCTCAGCACCACTGCAGACCATGTTTCATCAATTTTCATACTGGATCCATCAGCTTCGATACAACGTACCTTGTAGGCCACTTTTCATCAGATTTTCAGACTGGACCCACTCCACACATTTAAGCTTATCATGCATCAAACTGAAACTTATAACCCCATCAATTCATTCATTGAATCATCAACCAATCAACCAACAAATTGATCTTTAATCAACATAATCAGCAGCATAATCAACATTCAAACAACCCAGATCTGTATGAATACATCATTAAGAGTTAGCAGTAAAACAGATCAGACATTTCATTCCACATACTTCAGAAAACCCTAGATTCCATACACGCTTTTACTTCACTGAACCTGCGTATATACGCGTTTTCACAGAGACAAAACTATGTATATTTCAGTACATTTTATTCTTCAGAAACCCTAACTGCCATACGCGCTTTTCTTTAAGCAGACCCGTGTATACACGTGCTTTTCATGAAACGAACATGTGTATAGATCAGAAACTTTTCAAGACTATGCAGCTCTTCAGGTCAGATAAAAAACTCAGATTTCATCCTTTACTTCATAAAGGATTCACCAGATCACAGATCTAAACATTCCATAAATAGATCTAGAAAATACATAGTCATTTCAAATCTAGAGATCCCTCTTCATCATTTTCTTCATAGGTGCATTACTAATTCAGATCAATCAATAAACTATTACCCTTTCCATATAGATATAATTTAGAGTGAAGTATTCATTAAAACCCAGACCTATGCACACACTTGCACTATGATCTTCTTCTCCTTAAATAGATTTAGCTTTTACCAATACCATGAGCCAAAACCACACCACTTCCGATGGTATTCTTGGACGGAACCATATAGCGCTCAATAATGTGTTCCAAAACCATGTAATGCCCCTTCGTATTATAATTTTGGAGCGCAAAAGGGCATACGCAACTTGGGACGTACTTATCCACGTGCATATGCGACTTGGCCTTTACAGAATCGCGTATACATTGTGACATATTATATTTATCATTTCTTTGGAACTTACTGGAATTATTTTCTCTATTACCTCTGAGTTGCTTTGTTGCTATCCAAAGACATCTCATCAAGTCATTTTCCTTCAAGTACAACTTTATCAAGTAGGTTTCCATCAAATTTATCAAGTAGGTTTCCATCAAGGACAACACTCTGCATCATATTGCCAACAAATGCTTTTCTAGGGACAAAGTGAAAATATTTTTGAAAGTCTACAAAAAAACAATAGAATTTCGAAGAGCAATGTCGTGCCTCCTCAATGATGGCCCTAAGCGCAAGGATGTGGTGAGTAGTCTGGTGCTCAAGTCGAAATCCAACTTGTCCTTTAGCTCTAAGTTGTTTCCGCTCAAGCTCCTTGGAGATTTGGAGTTGAATGGATGTAGCATATAGTTTGGAGAATGTGTGGCCCACCATGATAGTCCTATAATTGTTGGGATCTGAGCTGGGCCCCGATTTGTGTATCAGGTGAATGATGTGCTAAGACAATGTTGATTGGAAACCTGTATAGACCACATGGTTGAAGAGATCAATCAAGTAGGGAACCAGAGCATGAAGATTGTGTTTAAAGAACTCTACCTGGAAACCATCCTCATCTGCTGCTTTACTACTGTTCATCACCCAAATGGCCTCTCTGATGTCACTATCATAGAATACGAAACCTAAAGAGGGTGGAGAGGTCACCTGAATCTGGGGTTTCCCTGGGATGTCATAGAGGGTGGACACATGGGAGAACATGGACAAAGGGTTAAGGTCGGAGGGGAGGGGAGAGTGGCAGAGGAGGATAGTATGCCAAAATTGTCTAGGGGAGTGAGCAAGAGAGGTACACAAGTCCCGTCTTCTCTGGGCGGCAAAGAGATGTTTCTTGCGATGGAGGAGGCGACGATATGAGGCTTTGATGTTAGGGTAGGAGGGATGAGTATGGATTAACGGATTTTGAAGCTGGCGGTGGAGAGCTTTGCATTCCTCATCATACCATCGATCCATAGGGAAACATGTGGGTTTATGAAAGGTGGAAGTGGGACGACGAAAGTGGGGGCAGGACTTAAGGGAAACATCCAAAGTGATGGATTAAAGATAGTTATACGTGGTCGATGCAGAGTCAAATAGTGAGAATTGGTCCATGGAGGGGAGCATCTGGTGAAGGTGGGAAGAGAAGATGTCTGGGTTACCCTCATCAAAACCAAAAGTAGTACATGGTGGGCCCTTGGGGGGAGGTGGGGTGAGAATGGGGTGGTTCTCAGCACGAAGTGAGAAAGAAATAAGAGCATGGTCAACTAAGTGGATGGGGAAAACAAAAAAGTGATGAATGAAGCGGAGGAGGTTCTAGCTAGAGAGCACATAATCAACAATGCTTTCTCCTTGACCATGAGGCTGACATGTGAAAAAGCGAGAGTTTGGAAAATGTGAGAGGCCATTAAGAATCAACGACTCCTTAGATTTTCCTAAGTGTAAATATGTCGACCATACGAAGCAAGGGGCCCCAACACATCATCAGACATCTTGTGAAATCCCACTGACTCCATATCGATCTCCTAGATGTAGTACATGTCCTCAAACTGATTGTCAAGAGGGATCTAGAGGGCTCTAGTGCGGGAGTTGAAGTCACCTAGAGGATTAACCTCCCCAACTGCTGAATTTTGGGCTATGCCGACATACAAATCGACAGGTCCATTATGAATGACATATGATGAAGAAGTAGGAGGGAAGTAACAAACAAAAATGTAAATTTCCTTGGGGAGAGGAGAGACCCCTCAAACCTAAACCCACATAAACCTCGCAAACTCATCCGCAACCACTAAAGTAATATTGTTCTGAATAAAACTTTGATGAAGAAAGAAACTCCCCTAGAGCCTATGATACCACCAGAACCCCTCGTCTCCTGCCTACAAGATGAGAACTTATGGTAACTTGTAATGTCTCGGAGAGGTCGAACAAAGCTCTCATGCATCTCGGTGATAAATAAGATATCCGAAAATCAAAGAGCATCATATAATAAACCTGACAATTCCAAAAATGACCCATTACCATTCCAACAACTAAGAGAAATGGATGCCCCTTGTTGCCTCCCCCAACGAGCTTGTCATTTAGAGGACCAAGAACGGGGCTTCCACCTAGGTGGAAAAGTGTCTCAAATCACTACTTTGAGGCTCCTGATAACTGCCCATTTCCCTTCTTGACGTGTTGTTGTAACCAACTCCCTAGAGCATTTGAGCTCAGCAACCTGTGTTTTATTGAGATATTCATCAAGGAAGATATTACTAGGAAGTGAGAATAGATTTCGCTTAGCTCTAAGTTCTTGAAGGTGATCAACAACCGACCTGATCCGGAGAAAGAAAGTGGAATCATACCCAAGCCAAGATATATCAAGGGTCACATCCTGGAGATCTAGTTTTTCATTGAGGAATGGGGTCCCAACCACCATGGGGTTTGAGGATATGATAGGCAAAGGAAGTCCTCTCACTTTTAGGTTTAGTTCTCGCGCTTTTCTAGTGTGTTCTTCCATGATTTTAGATTGTACCACCTCCTCAACTATGGCTAGAGTGGGAGCGAGGGGGGTACCCCTCCCTCTAGAAAACTGTGGCCATGAGTTGATGTGGGTTTTTGTTTCTTGTTTAAGGCCTCTTGCTGAGCTTTGATCTCCTCCTGTTTCTTTTTCAGATCGAGAAGTTCAACATGTAGAGTGTCATTAGAGGGGTGGTGGTGAAATTCTTGCTCCTTGTTGTCCCTCAACAGTTGCTTCAGTGAACCATTCTCGCCTTCCATTACAACTAATATATACTTGAGTTCATTGACCTCTCTTTTTAATGCCTGGTTAGAGGATTCAAGGGTTTCCAATCTCCTAAATAGTTCCTGAAAAGTCCTATTGTTGCATTGAAATCCATAATCTGGCAAAGGTGATGATTCTGACAAGATTTGAAAGAAATCTTCAACACCTATGTCTATGATGGTAGGAGGTCCCGACAGCGTCGTCACCTGTGGTTGATCTATGTGCAACAACATTATGGTATTTATATTCTAAATTAAAATACAAAACATTAATATAAAATGAAATCTATTCCAGTGTGCAGCAACATTATGATATTTGTGTTCTACCTCATCATTTATACATATCATCATATTTATGTTCTCCTTCATTAATCACACTAACATTCAAGCACATTGAGAAACATAACGTTAATGTGAAATGAAATCTATTCACTGTGAAACAACATTAGCATAGCCCATAAGGTCCCCATGAACTATCTCCAAAGTTTTTTACGTGGCTAAAAACATAAAACATAAACAATCCATTTACGGTCAAGATGGGTGTTACACTTCCATTTGAAGATGACACTGATTCGAAATCACCACCTCTGTGCGTGCCTTCTTGCAATAACCACCATAAGGCTGAATGAACTCACATGGTCTCTGTGTATGACTAAGAGGATAAATGGGAGAAGAAGACGGACTAGGGGTGATGGCAAAGGTAAAGTTTTCAAATTTCAAAACATGGCACTGAATTTGTTTTCAAATTGGGAATTCTTCTTCAAAATTGCAAGAAATTTAGTAAATAAATGATGAAGCTCAGGGTTTTTATGAAAAATTCTTGATCTGCTAGTAGCGACGATGATGTGAGCGATCTGTCGGGGCTAAATTGTATCCTCGAAGATATCCTGAATGATTCCGAGGAGGAATCGTCTTCGGAGGGGTTTGATGATGAGACTGCAAAACCTTTTCTCTTGAGAAACCCTAGTTTCACACATCAAAGGTAGGAAAATGATGAAAACAACGTAGACTGGGCCGAGAAAGGTTCGAAGAAACTGGAGAAAGTCGAAGGACATTCAAGTTCGCTTTCAATTATATATAGACTAAAAATTGGATATGAGAAAGGTAATTCTTATGACCCTGACGCGTCTAATTCGAACTTAGTGGAAAATTGTAGGACTTTGCATTCGATGGAAAATAAAGAGCAGAAAACTGGAGTTTCCACTGATGCATCTAGTTCAAATTTAGAGGAAAGGGGAAAGCCCTTGCATTCAATATATAAGAGATTTCAGAAAACTAAAATTTCCAAAAAAGTTCGATCGGCTAGAGAATTGGTTGAATTGAGGCTTAGTTTGGGCATGAAGAAGTCTACATTCTTGGATTGTTATGGTAAGCCTTCGAAATTTGCCACCTCAATACCTTCTTTGTTTTCACTTTAACTCAATCACCATATTTTTCTCGGTTGCCTGGAAGTGTAAAGCGGAGTCCAAAGCCCGGAGCTGTACTTTCCGTGGCTGCAGCTGCATCTCGGGTTGTTCCTAGTCCCCATGCCATGGCGATAAATAACAAGAAGGTGATCATTCTATCTCAAAAGAGTCTTGATTCGGCAGGCTCGACAGATTTTAGTTCAAAATTTAGAGCAATTTCGGAAGAAGAGGAAAAGGAGGGGAGTATGGCTGGTTCCGATGTGGAAATTTCTGAAGGACTTTTTCAATTTGGGGATAATTCAACTAGTATGCCATATGATCTCAGTTTTACTAGACCCAAAGAGGAAATGGAAAAAGAGACACATACTTTTATGGAAAAGTAGGAAGATCCCCTACCGAGATCAGAACTCGAAGAATTTATTTCTCAAACAAAGACATCGACAAGAGAAAACGATGTCGAAAGAATTATAAGCAGAAAGAATGAAGGAATAGAGGGAAAAGGTGATATCATTATAGGAGTGCAAGACAACCAAGTGTTTTAGATTGTTCAAAACATTGGCAAAAGTAGTCCAACATATGACAGTGAAAAAATTCCACCATTGATGAATTCCGATGCTAATACTTGTCTGGAAACTCAGAACTCTGAATCCAGTAAATTTTCATTGGATAGTGATCATAATCTATCACAATTAGGCAGTGAATAAGAAACAAGAAATGATCCTATTCAATTTCCAGAGCCAACAGATATGGTTACTCAAGAAAAGTAGGTCAATGTAATTGAAGAAATGCCTAAAGAGAAAAATGAAAGGACCATTGATGACAATGTCGATGAAAAAGGGGGGAAAATATAACATGGCCATTCGACTTGGCAAAAGAACTTGAAAAGAGAGATGCATCATCTGGATTGCACTGGGAAGAGGGAGCTGTAACACAACCGATGAAACTTGAGGACATCTGACGAGGACTTCCAACAATATGTCATTTACAAATTGATTACATGAGCTATCCTTCACAGGCACTTGCATCAAAAATGTTCAAGCGGGATCATGGTTCTCCACAAGCTCGAGCTGTGCATATGAATTATATTTCTGTGGGTATGTCCAAAGGATCCGTCCTTGTTAATCCCAACAAATATTCTTCTCAAAGTGCTGACGGCATGGATGCCAAGGTTCTGTACTTTATCCTTTGAGAACATAATTGTTTGCATGTATTCCGACATTTCCTTATCTTTCAATCCCCTTCACGATTTGTTCTTCTCACAATGTTTAGTTTTTTTTACAATGGAATGAAATTTTAGCTCTTTCGAGACGGACTGCCTATTCTAGCAATTGTTTCTCAAGTTTTGCAATAGACCCCTTTTTACTAGAGTATCTTCTGTAGTGTTCAATTCTCTATATACGTCTGTAAGAATCGTTGAGAAAAGAGCATACATCCATTTTAATTGATTGAAAATGGGGGACAATATTGATCTATCCATACTATATAATATATCTATTGTATAAATCCTTATCAAGTAGATGTATATGAGTATTCACTTTACAATATTTTGACAAAAAACTATGAAGAATAGGTCGTGTGCCATAATATATGATATAACATTGAAGACTATCTTATGTTGTGGATAAGGAAGTGATATTTGTTGATAGTAAGGAACCATCCTTGCATTCATTTTGTTCCTAGTATCATAAAATGTTTCTCTTAGGTCCCTTTCTGCTCTTGTTTTCGAGTATTTCACAAGTCAGTTTTTATTCTTTATGGCCACACACATGGAAATTATTTTTTCCATAGTGGTTTCCACCATCAAAACTTATCATTTAACTACTGAGCCTCATTGGAAAACATTGCTTTGTACCCTAATTTGGAAATAAATTTATCCACTGAAGGTTTTTTATATCATATGATTTCATCTGCTTCCTTTTTTATTCTTACCTTACTTCTAATCAAGGCTTCAACTTATTTGCACTGTTCCCTTAAATTCCTACCATATTGGTTTTGATCCATCCCTGTTGCAAGATATCTGTAGTCACAGGACAGACACTTTGGACATTTTAAAATAGTAGGAAGGATCCTACATGTGGGGAAAGGATGAACCACATCCCACCAACATGTTAACAACTAATCGCAGGGAATGAGCATCCTGCATGCGGTGAGAGGATGAACCATGTCCCACTAACAGGTCAACAAATTCCTATATGAATCTCTCGTTGGGGTATATGCAGGAGAAGGTGAACCACTCATGCTGCTCATATGCCATAGGATAAGGTGAACATCTCATCCTATTCATATCTCACCACCCGTACATGTTTCCGCCATCATAGGGGACGGTGAACCACTCACCCTACACACATTGCAACCATCATGGGGTGTCACAAGGGAAGGTGAAATACACACCCTGTTCTTAGTGCACCACTAGGGAAAGGTGAAAAATTAACCATATGGTTGCTCATAGATCAATAGGTACCTCAGGACCCCAGGAGCTTCTAGAGCTCAACGTTTAACCACAGAGTCATCTTTCCAGTGACATATATTCATACAAGTATCCATTCATGTAGAGGATTTTTTCACACTGCTTTCAAAATACCAAGATTGGATCTTGCCAAAGATCTTGATAGTATGATTGAAAATGAGAGCCTCACATCTCTACCCATCATATAGACGAATAAAATTTTTTCCACAGACATTTTATTTATAGAAGATATCATATAAGCACTTAGCAACCCTGTGCTTCCAACACATAATATTAGATGAACTTACTCCCTCTTACCCAAGGAGACCACAAGCCTAAGCTTGTGCAAAGTCTCCATCGGTCATCCTGCTCATCATGAGATCCATTCTACTTCGTTAGATATGATGGAGGGCCTTACTTATATATGTGTATATTGTTTGCTTGTTTCCAATGGATCCGAAGTATGCTTGAATGATGAAGCTTGGAGGATATGAAAAATAGGTCTAACCATGACTTTCCTTGAAGGAAGATATCAAATTCCTCTTGTAAAAGAGAGTCATAATATATCATATTATATCTCCCTCTGAACATTGGAAGAGTATGAAGCATATTTATCAAGCTCCTTCTACACCTAGCTATCCATCCTATGGTCTATGCACCAAAGTTAGCCAACCATGTTGCTTCTTTATCTATAGCTCCCTCTGAAGCCTTCCGAAAGACTGTCATCTTGTCTTTCAATGATGAACATGCTACATGATTGTAGCCATGAAAATACTCAATCATAAACTATCGAACGAGGAATAAATAGCGTTGCTAAATAAAATATGTTCAAATCCAAATCATTGGCTGTGATGGGAAATCTACCAGAACCTTTCCTGACCTACTCAGGAATAAGAGAAAGCCTATTTATTTTTTATAATGGTGATAGTTTAGGACAATCCTATTAAATTTGGGAAACTAGGTCCAAAATCAGAGTTGTGCTACTCAGATGATGATCCCAATATTTTTATTGGATTCTTCTTTTGGATAGGTGTAAGATTGATCTAAAGATCATCTCGATCGGATGAGCAGAACATGTACTTTGAATTTATTCCACTTATGTGCTAAGTCAGCCTGCAATATAATATAGACTTAAATGTCTTAAATGACATTCCACACACCCCCAAAGATGCCTATATATTGGAGAGACTTAGAGTTCATTATACACATAATGTGTGGAGGATTTTATTCTCTCTGGAAGGCGATGGAGCTACGTTCTTGGTGTTGCATATCTGTGGAGTATTCTTTGTTGGGGTTGTCTTGGGGTTGTGTGTGACACACTTGGCTGAATAACCTATTGGATACTTTGCTGGTAGAAGCATCCTGCTGATCATCGTAATGCCATCATTCATCATCTCTATTTTGGCTTGTCTTCCATCAATCTATTAGTATGTTCTATCTGCTTCAGTATTTTGTGCTATAATATGAAATGGCATAGAATATGTTCTCAAATTAACATGGTATCAGAGGCGAGGTGAAGACAAAGCTCTATTTTGTGTTGATCTCTAATCTATTAATCCAACAAGTGCAACTCATCCACAAGAGAAAAATAAAACATTTCTAAAGCATCCGAATTGGAGCAGAGGCTGGACGTGGAAAAGGAGAAATGGTTTATCTCTTTCATGGTCGAAAAACTACAAGAGGCTACCACCATGTTTTAGGGAAGATTGCATGGGTTTTTTTTTAAAGTTATTTTTGGGTAAAAATCTCCTACGCAGGCCTTGAGGTAAATTCTGGGCAGTTGGTATGGGTTAATATGTCCTTACATGTCCAAGTTCGAGAGAAGAAAGGCAAGCCGAGTTTGTGTATTATATCTGGGCTGGTTTGTGGATAATTTAAGGGAGAAATGATCTCTTTGAGAGGCCACACTTCAAAGCAGTTGCTTCAGGAAGGATTGCAGGTCTGTACAAGCCTAGATAAGGGGGACGAGAGGCCTAATTTTGGTACAGGCCAGCCCCAGGGACCAGAAAAGGGCATCATAGTGTATGCCTAAAAAGAGGCTGAGTTTGCTAAGGGTACAACAGATGGTTAAGGTTTGTGTGTAGTTGTTTAAGGACTAGTCACTTGAGTTCAGGGAGAGCATTATGCTACAAATGGGTGACTATTTGGGTACACTTTGAAGGGTTGGAAGCTACAGGATAGCTGTGGTGCTAGGCCGCAGGGCATAGCACACAGCTCGGCCAAAATGGAGTGTGGACATCAACCTAAGGAGGTGGTGTGGCATTGGAGGAACCCCTCTAAGGTGAACCACAACCCTAGAAGGGCTTGTTTGCTGACTGTGTGGTGAAATTGAGGTTGCAGTATGTGCCCTGACCAGGAGTGCAGTGAACAAACAATGCAAACAATATTACAACAATGTCTTGTGGAGGTGTGTTGGGTCCATGATTTAGTGTTTGGATCATGTTTTTGTCCTCTTTGTGATGTGCTAAGGTTGGAAGCTGCCCTAGAATTGTTGTCATAAAGGACCTTGTACAACAGAAGGTGGGCATCTTACCAATTCATGATTGGATTATTAGTAAGGATTTTGAGGAGGGAAGTAGGTCTGGAGATATCTAAATTTGGTACGCTGATAGAATGGTAGCATATGCTACTGTATTAGGGAGCCACTGGCACAAAGGACAGTCCATGTTTTGACAACCTTGCAGGAGGTCTGAGGTATGTATGACTATGTTTGAAGTGGTCATCTTAAATTTTTGATTGAAAAAATACCTAATATCTTTATGGATTCCACGCCTTTTTGTTGCAAATAAGATATTATTCCGAGCATGCAGATCAAATCTGTAGATTGCACGAATTGTATGTTTAGTAACGCTCAAACCAGAAACAAAACTTGTCATGCAAGCTTCAACAGGGGAATACTTCAGGAGCTGTCTAGAAATTACTGTTTAGTTAACAAGGCCACATATCAGAATGACATAACTCTCGGTATTCTTCAAAAGGAATGCCTAATGTCCTGGAAGTTCAGTGTTAACCAGTAAACGCTATACTCAGAACTGAATGATGCCCTAACTGAGGGTCTCTTATGTGTAAGGGAGGCTAGAAACTTTCTATCCCTAAGTGGCCCAAATCTATGCATAAAAAAAGGAACACATGTAACATTCACTGGTGACTTGAGGTAAGTAGACTTGATGCAGTAAGGCTAAGCATATGATGCATAGGCAGGATTTCAAGTGAAGACAAATATTTGCAATTTTTATATCTATAAAAGCAGACAATCTTAAGAAATTGTTTTGATGTACTTGACAAAGGCTATAATATCTTTACATGCAGGGGCAATGAAGTGCCTCATCTGAAAGTATTATGATACTTACATAGTTGACTAGTGACAATGGTTGTGAACCAGCATATACCTTAACTTAATCTATTGGCAGTGACCTTAGAAAGTGTCTTGACCAGATTTATCCTATTGGATGTTGGGGCAGAAACACTGATGAGCGGGAGTATCCTTATGACTGTGCTAAAATAAAGGTGTCATATAAGGGATGGACTAGCATGAAGAAGGGTCGATTTAGTGTTTGGAACAACTGTATGATTGGTTCCTAGATCCGTGCAATTTAAGAAACAAATTGCAGATTTGAGATCTGAAGATTTGAAGCCTTATTTAGTCAACCATTAACTGCAGTTGGGCAGATCTGGAAGATAAGAAGTAGTGCAGAATTAGTAGATGAAGCCCTCCAGTGTAGAATCATGAGAGAAGGAATCATGATTGGGATCCCTAGTTCTATGGGTTGCAGTAAAGAAAATCTTAGAGGGTTGTTTGAGTAAGCTACAGTAGATCTCCACAAAACATCAGGTAATTTTTGTAAGCTTGAAATCTTCAGTACTATTAACGATGAAGAAAAAAATGATGATAGTTTAGAAGGTATCTCCATAACAGCCATTTTTAAGGGCTAAATATGTGATTCTATGTCACTGCCATTATGACAGTGACATAGACAGACACCCATGTTTACGAGATTCATAATAGAAGTAAGCTTGTGACAATATCAGTCTTACATTACAATGAAATGATAAACTTGAAGTGTGAACTAAGAAGTTTTTGTAGACTTCAGTCACGTTGTTGGAGTCTTGAACCATGATTAGCAAAGCCTGTTTGGATGGCTTTGACTATGGGAGAATAAGACCTCCTTCGAAGTTGGTTTCTAGGATGCCCTCATTTAAAATAGATGTCTTCTCTCTCGAGAGAAGCTGGAATTAAGAGGGAGAATACATATGTATATGCTTCTGAGCTAATATCATTGTTGAACGAAAGAATATCCTCATGGCTCAAAGAAATATGGCTTCAGAGGGGGAAATTCCGAATGAAAACCAAGAAGCCATATAAATACCAGGGGTATGTAGGTGCCATGAGTACAATATGAGCCTGAATCATTTGAAGAAACTGTAAAGCATAAAAGTTTTCAAGGATGAGAGGGTGATGTTTAGGATATGGTTCCTAGACCATAGATCAAAGCTGTTGTCACCTCGATATAGGATCAAGCATGGATATGATGGGAAAATGTGTTGCCTGAGACTTCTCTAGGAAGGCACTGATTATTATCGCACATATAATCTATTATTTCCCTTGCTGCTATGCAAGGACGAAATCTTCATCAAATGGATGTAAAGACCACTTTTTGGCATGGTGCGATAAAGAAAGAGGTGTATGTAGAACAACCTCTGGGGATCAAAGTCCAAGATCGGGACACCCATGTCTACAGGTTGAAGAAATCCCTCTATGGGCTTAAGCAAGCACCTAGAGATTGGTACGAGAGGATAGATAGTTACCCGATGAAACTGGGCTTCACTCGTAGTAATGTTGATTTGAACCTTTACTTCAAGGTTGATAGAGAAAAGCCTCTCATTTTGGTGTTGTATGTGGATGACCTCTTCCTGACAGGTGCTGACCCTCTCATTCATCAGTATAAGAGGGAGCTTGCTGCTGAGTTCAATATGAAGGACCTAGGATTGATGCATTACTTCCTAGGCCCGGAGGTCTAGCAGAGACTTGGCGAGATTTTCCTTTCTCAAGGAAAATGCATTATGAAGCTTTTTGTATGGTGGAATGTAAGTGCATGTTGACACCGATGGAGCTCAACTTTAAGAAGTTGAGTGGAAACGCTGCTCGGCCTATGTTAGCAAATCCTACTGAGTATCGTCAACTCGTAGGGGCTCTAGTGTTGTTAGTGAACACCCGTCCGGTTGTATGTTGTGCAGTGAAAACCTTGAGTCAACACATGGTTGATCCTAACATTCACTAGGTTGGTGCAAGAAATTCTTGAGATATCTCTGTGGCACGATAGACCATAGGCTGAGATACACTGCTAGGAGCATGACACTCCTTGGATATACTGATGCCAATTGGGCTGGCAGTGTGGTGGATCATAAGAGCACTTCTAGATGCTACTTCACAAGTAGATCTGTTTCTGGCAGGAAATAGAAGTCGGTAGCCTTGAGCACCGCTGAGGTTGAATACATTGCAGCATGTATGGCCTATTGTGAAGTCACTTGGTTGCGAAAGCTCTTCAGTGAGATATTCGAGCATGTGCTAGATGTCACCGTTATCCTTTGTGATAACTAGAGGGGGATTAATTTGTCATAGAATCCCGGGTTCCATGAGTGATCTAAGCATGTTGATGGCTGGTACCATTTTATCTAGGATATGGTACAGCGAGGCACCGTAAGGCTCGATCATATAGGAACTTATGAGCAGGTCATGGATATTTTGACAATGCCCTTGGGGAAGGTCATGTTCCTAAACTTCCGTGAGAATCTTGGAATCATGGAACGACCCTATTTGGAGGGTCTTGTTGGACGATGAGCTCTGGGAGCTCCAAAGGGGGTTTTGGGGATAGCTTTGGCACTATAAGCAACCATAGGGCTAGGCTTGCTGAACCTAGTTGGTGTGCTTCCACGCCACCATAAATATATTTGGATGGTTTACCTCTCTTTGATATGTGCCCCGTATGCATCCTAACCATGGAGTTTCGGACTCATGGGAAGTAACTCTCATTTGCCCAATGAGGTGGGAAATGTGAATAGAGACCATAGAAATATTGATGGATGCATCGAAGATTGTTGTACTCTCTATTTCTATGATGGCACGTGTCCAATAACTTGATTTGGGATCAAGTTTAGTGAGGTTTCGGACCTCCAACTGACTTCGGGTCAGTGAAACTAACTTCAGGTTAGTATATGACTCTCTTCATTCCTAGTGAGGTTTCATACCTCCAATTGACTTTGAGTTAGGTAAACCAACTTCAGGTTGGTATGAGACTCTTTGTGACTCCTATAGAGGCTTCGAACCTCTTGGCTGAATCTATCAGCCGGGTATGTTGTCTTTGTGACTAACCCACTTCTGTTCTTAAATAAAGAGGTCAACAAAGCAAGTTACGGTGGGATGACACATGATGTTTGGATTGCACTAGTGGACGGAGTTCTCCCTAGTTGAGAGGGAGTGTTAAATTTGGGAAACTAGGTCCAAACTTCGAGTTGTGCTGCTCAAATGACGATCACAATATTTTTATTGGATTCCTCTTTCGGGGAGGTGTAATATTGATATAAATATCATCTCAATCAGATGAGCAGAACATGTACATTGAATTTATTCCACTTATGTGCTAGGTCGCCCTGGAATATAATATAGAATTAAATGTCTTAAATGAAGTTCCACACACCCCGAAAGATGCCTATATATTGGAGAGACTTGAAGTTCATTATACACACAATGTGAGGAGGATTTTCTTCTCTCTCGTAGGCGATGGAGCTGCGTATCTATGGAGTATTCTTTGTTGGGGTTGTCTTGGGGTTGTGTGTGACACACTTGGCTGAATGACCTATCAGAAAATTTTCTGGTAGAAGCATCTTGCTGATCGCCATAACGCCACCATTCATCATCTCGGTTTTGGCTTGTCTTCCATCGATCTACTAGTATGTTCTATCTGCTTCAGTATTTTGTGCCCTAATCTGAAATGGCATAGAACATGTTCTCAAATTAACAAGTCCAGAGGGATCAGAAGCTGGTGAAGTCATGTCGTAAGTACTAAGAAATTCCTTTATGTTTAATTCCTCTAGAGACTCTATGAGATGGTAAAGTTTCCTTGCTAATAGACTAGTTACTTCTGTACTTCATCTAAAGGCCTTGGTGCAAGATGCCAAAAACAAAGTGCTGGAATAGATTTTCCTTTAAATACATTAGATTGACTTAGAACTTACACATCTTGTTCACAAATTTGATTGTGAACAATAACCAATGTTAATTCTTCTATCATTGAAGACCTTCCATGCTTGATGTGCTGATGGAAAGTATAGATCGCTCAATTGAATTGTCAACCATACTGTTGTGCTATTGAATTAACAATACAAGATACGATAATAAAACTTCCTGCTTAGATTCAGATTTTCTCTGATGATACTGCCATGCCACATCAAAAACGATATCTATGATGTTCTTCTATTACTGTTCTTAATATATCACACAACCTTATCAATACATATACAATCCCATTACTGCAATGTTTGCCAATACTATTTTTCACTTTATTCCAATCACTACAATATATATATATATATATATATATATATATATATATATATATATATATATATTCAAGTTACATCAATATGTTTGCCTATCAAATTCTAGGTTATAACATACATCACATAGATGTGACTCCTGCACATTCAGAGGATGATACCTGAATCATATTGTTGTAGCACAGATGGCACTGTTGAAATTACATAAGATCACATTTGAGTCATATTGTTCTAGAGTAGATGCTGTTTGGTCAATTTAGTGTGTCCTAAATTGCTGCATTTAATTGTCAATCCGGGAATCGTAAGCTGATGAAGTGCGGCGCACTATATGTGCAAGATAACCTCTTTCTTAACTTTTTGTCGTTTATGGTCTTTCTAAGGTGAAATGGAAAATCTAAAGTGAAAAACAAGCTTGGTTATAATTTTTCAAGGAAGTGATATCCCCTATAATGATTTACCAATCTCGAAACTTTAAAAGCAAATTGAAATTACAATGACAAAAGAAAGTAAACTGCTGAAATGGAAAGTGCTGTTAATCTAATGAATCAAAACAAGAAACTAGTGAATATGAAAACTAAGCTATTCTTGCTGCCAACTGAACACAAAAGAAACTACGCTTATGGAAATTCAAAATTGCAATGAAAGAAATCTAAATCAGATTACATCAATTCATTTTCTGACCCTTCATCATTAGACCAGCTATGACTTGCGGAAGTAATCATAAACAACTTGTGTAACTGATATTTAATTTGCAGAAAGTAAACTAATACTAAACCATACATACATGATTCAATCCCTCGCCATCGGTCCAGCTGTGGCTTTCGGAGGCAATTGAAGATGTCATACATGATTCAATATATCTAAGTTTGCGGAAAAGAAACTAATACTAAACTACACACTTCATCATGCAGCCCCTCACCATCAGTCCAGCTGTGGCTTTCGGAGGAAACTGAAGACGCTATGAGCGGCTTAATATATCTAATTTTGCAGAAAGGAAACTAATACTAAACTACACATCTCATCATGCAGCCCCTCACCATCAGTCCAGCTGTGGCTTTCGGAGGTAGCTGAAGACACTATAAGTAGCTTAATATGTCTAATTTTAACTACTGAATCAGATAAACAAAACTGAAGTGCACAAAACAAAACTGAAGTTAAACAAAGACTGTGAAAGAAAACTAGCAGCAGAATAATATCAGTTTCATATCATTAGCAAAAATACTATGAAAATGCCCCGGGCTGTCTACCTAAAACCTGCACAAGAAAACTGATCAGTATTTTAACAATCATAAAAACATAAAAGACAGGAATGCAATGGAAATTACAGAAATGTATAAACAGAAATAAACCAACTATGAAATATGAACATGTAATGAGTTATGATACAATGACTGCTTAAAGAAATGAAATGAAAAATATATACATTAATACACAGAACCTCGGCTGAGCACGGGCCCTCTACGCAGCTCTGGTATGATCTTCAAACACGAATTAAGTTATGAAACAGAGTTTTTCACATTAAAAAGAAAGTCATTACAGGCTGGTGGTATTACGGCTCAAGGCAGCGTAATCACCACATAACAGAGTACGCACATCAACTTAACAGATATATCAACTAACAACTATCAACTCACATTTACTAACTCTACGTGCGTATGCAAACGCTCTTTATAAAGCAATAAAATGTAACTGTCTCCTGAAGTTTATGATAGCAGCCAGCACGTAGACCACTAAGGCCACGGATTTAGGAGTATGGCCATGTTGGAAAACGGATCTATGGAAGGTGTGCGCTTAAATTCAACTCCAGAACTTTGCACAGATGTCAATTAACCTCCGTAAGCTTGGAAACGGCCGTATGGATGTTTCTATGCCACGAAACAGAGTCCAGCCGACATAGAACTCCACAGTTGACTTCCACATGGATGGCTTTGACCGCGGCTTTCCTTGACGAATTTCATTGAACCAATAGGACACGAACCATGTCCTTGTCATTCCTAGCCTGCCCATGTGGCTCGTTTGCTTCGTTGACACCTGTAACATTGATTTCCACAAAATAGCTGCGGAAAGTTGCAGCGGCTGCGGAAAGTGACAAGTTTCCGCAGCTGTATGAACAAAATCTAAATCAAATAGAAAACACACAAACATAATTAAAAACCATGTTAGATACCCTTTTGCACATGATATTTGACAATTTTGGAGGTTTAGGTGAGTAAAAGAGATATGGAAAAGTGTATGGAAGAGAGACAAATTCGGGACTCAACATACCCCCACTGTGAAGGTGTTGCATGTCCTCATGCAACCAAAATTTTGACACTCTTTATTCAATTCATGTGCCTTGATACTTCAGCCAACACATCTAACCCCCTTCTTTTCTTCTTTGGTACTGCCATCATTCTGGGTTTCTTCATGAGGCACCTGAATTTGATATTCACACGTGCTCTGCTCAATTTTTGGCATTTCCTTTTTAGCTTCTTATTTTTCTTTTGCCAAATACCCAAATGTAACATAGTATTGTCATGGATAATCTTGTCCGGTTTGCCTTGCTCTTTGAGTGTTTCATTTTCATTTTTGATATGCCGATTCAAAAGCTCAAGCTCAAAAATCTCCTGTTTTAATGACTGAACCAAATTATCCTACAATGTAGGAGGCTGAATAGAAGAGGTGCTTGGACCTGTGGCTGCCTTCTCCAGGGATTCTATATAGTCATAGACCTCCTGCTGTTTGGGGTCTACTTCCGGTGTCTTTTTCATTGGACTGTCCTCAAAATGCTGCAAGTGAGAATTATGTTCAAAATTTGGCTGAGGAGAACTTTCATCAATATTTTGCTGAGAATAAGATGGAGTACGCTCATTGTCTGATTGGGAGTGAAAGGAGTCGGGTTCACTAACTGACTGAAATGGACTATGGTCAGTTGGAGACTGTTCAGATGTCTCTTCACCCAAATCAATGAAATGAGGACCTTTAATTTGTGTTTTTCTCAGTTTTCCCTTAAGCCTGCTGCTTCTCCTCACTTGCTGTGGTACATTACCCTTTTGTTCTTGTTTTCATGTTTTTGCCTTTTTAGATAGAGATGACTGTTTTTGAAGAAAAATTAATCTCTCAGATAGAATTTGGTGATCTTCTTCTTCAGAAGAAGAAGTTTTATGGACAGCCTCAACAATTTCTTTCCCTTTTGATATTATTGGCTTCTTAATTTTGATTTCCTTCTTCTTCCTTTTTACCAATCTCTCTTCTCTATCATTTTTCTTCATAGTAATAGTAGAAGTATCTTGGATTTCATCTATTGTTCTTTTCCTTCTACTTCTTTTTGCTGTGCTAGCTGCGGGAACTTCCTGTGTAGGAGCAACTTGGGTTTCAACATCCATTTTCTTTCTTCTACTCCTTCTAATTGGATTACCTTCAGGAATTTCCTGAGGTTCTTCAAAGAAGTTTCTTACTAAGAATTGTTCTCATGTATCTTTTCTTTCTTTTAGCTCCTTTTCAATCAAAATTTTTATAAGCCCATGATGATATAAATGAGGCTCTACATCTCCTAGGTGTTTTTGCACAGTCACAGCCATTTTCTTCAAGCTATTGAATAGGAAATAAGGAAGATTGAGAGTTTGGTTTTCAAGGAAATTCATCAATATCCTAATATGATACATGTACATAGAGCCAAAGCGGCCTTCACATGTGATACATTTCTGAACAATGAGTAATAAAGTGGCCCATTCATCTTTTATTGCATGCACTGGGATTCCTCTTTTGAAAACAGTGATATCCATACCTTGATTTCGGAGGATTGTTCTCCATGCCTCATCACTGATACTTTTGTTTTTGAACCACCGTTCTCCTTCCTGAAGAAGTTATGTGGCTGCTGCTATTGATGCTTCATTAACCAAAAACTTGAGGTCTCCCACTTCTGCTTCCGAGCCATCAAATGATCTTGCAAACGCTTTGGTAACTTCTCTGTGGTAACCCCGGAATTTCTGAATAAAACGCAGCCATTTAGCTTTTCTCAACATCTCTCTTGCTTGTGGAAATCCCTCTATGAACTTCGGTCCTTCCGGCTCTGCCCTTAATAATTTTCCCATTTTACTTCTCTGTGCTTCACAGCTTGCCTCTGTGAGGGTTTTAAGCGGAAGTGGAACGATGGAATACACGGAGTCGAGCACAATGCTGTGGGGATGTTATCACAAAACGGAAATGAGCACCATACACAGAATGGAATAAGACTGTGGGTAAATATACGAGAATGAGAGTGAGTAAGAGGAACGGAATGGAGTGAAACAGGGAATGAGAATGAGTAGAGTGAGGTTTTGTAAACACGAAAGAGAAACGACAAAGAAGTTAACAAAGCATAATGCATTCAGCCGTATTTTGAATTTTTGGTGGCTGTGTCATAAATATGAACACGTTTCAATCAATGATTATGGAGTTATGCGGCTTGTAAGAGTCCTTTGTCAACTCAAATACGTATCATTATCTTCGGTGGGCTATTTGAACATGAGTAAGAGTCGGAATTTCAATAATGAAGCCGTTTGTGAATAAATGCAAGAGGATAACATAGAGATCGTGGAAGGTTACGGACTGTCAATATAATCATTGCGCATTATGGGTAGAGCTCATAGTTTAGAATTACATAAAAATGTGTCTTTTATACTATTTGAAATAAACTTTATTCATACCTTTGGAATCCTTGCTTTTGCCCTTGGTCTTCAACTGATTGATCTTCATTAGTGTCTTGAATGTCCCATTGATCCTCTCCTGCATTTTATTTCATGATTTTATGAAAACAACAACTAGCTGTACATTCTTTTTGAAAACAGAGTAGTAGTAGCTGCGGAATCTGCTCCTGGCTGCGAAAACTGGAGTCAGCTGCGGAAACAGATGTCAGCTGCGGAAACTGACACAGCTATTACTTGGCTGAAATAGAAATGAACAAATGACAAATGACCAGGTGGAAATGGTCATAAAAAGATTTTTATTGATGGAATGGATGAGATGAAGTGGAATGAAGTGAAATGAAATGAAATGAAGTGAAATGAAATGAAGTGAAATGAAATGGAGTGGGTGGTGAGATAAAATGAAATAAAAGACAGAATTTTTTTTTTTGGAAAATATAGAGTGTCAGGTGTCCCTGATTTTCACCCCATATTTTCTGTATAAGACTGCCAATCGATGATTGGTTTTCAGGCTTATACCATTTTTTTCTTCTCTTTTTTTTTCTTTTTTTTTTCTTTTTTTTTTTTTAACTTGAAAAACAAAAACTAGCTTGGTAGAGAAGAAGGATTCTTCTGTACCAGCCTGATTGCAGAACTTTCTTGAAACAACTTGACAAAATCCTCTTTAGAGAGTGGCTTATGATAAACTTGCAATCTATGGCCATTCACTAAAAGAGGAGTTTGAAACTCATCAATGGTCTTGATTCTTACAGCTCCATTGTTAAAGACCTTGTCAATCTCATATGGCCCAAGACAATGAGTCTGAAATTTCCCTTGAAAGTCTTTAAACTTGGAGTCAAATAACAATGCCCAATCTCCTTCTTGAAACTTCTTCTCTTTGATATATTTTTCATGCCACTTAGTTATTTGATATTGAACTAGATCGGTTCTTAGAATTGCTTCTTGTCTGATCTCATCTAGCTCATTCAATTGCTCCATTCTATGCTTTTGAGCTTCTGATAAGTCCATTCCCAACTGAACTGCTATCTTGAAGGTCTTGGCTTGGAACTCAATGGGGAACAAGACTTCTTTCCCATAAACAAGTTCATAGGGAGAATGTCCTGTTGTATTCCTCCATGTAGTTCTGTAGGCCCACAAGGCTTCTGGAAGCCTTTCTGCCCAATCTCTTCTATGTAGATGAACGGTTTTGGTGATGATACTTTCAAGAACTTTGTTTGTGGACTCCACTTGACCATTTGCTTGTGGATGGTAAGGAGTAGATCTTCTGTGCTTGATTTTGTATTCTTCCATCAACTTCTCCACCAAATTTGATGTGAATTGGCTCCCATGATCTGTCACAATTTCTCTTGGAACACCAAAGCGAGTAAAAATATCCTCATAAAGAAAATGAACAACTGAATTTTCAGTAGCAGATACTAATGCTTTATCTTCTACCCATTTAGTAACATAATCAGTGCAAACCAATATATACTTCTTTTGCTTCGATGGTGGATTAATCGGTCCAATGAAATCTAAAGCCCATTTTTCAAAGGGTTCAATGAGTACCTGTGTTTGCAATGGAATTTCATTTGAAAGGGTAGGTTTCCCTACTCTTTGGCAGCTGTCACACCTTTTGACATATTGCTTTGCATCTTTGAAGAGGGAAGGCCAATAATATCCTAAAGAGAGGATTTTATAGGCCGTCCTTTTGTCTGCAAAGTGTCCGCCGCATGGTTCATCATGACATGCCTTAAGAATATCAGGCATTTCATCTTCCCTGACACATCTTCTGATCGCAAGATCTGGCCCTGTTTTAAACAATTCGTTAGAAATCCATGAATATTTTGAACTCTCCTGAATAATCTTTCGTTTTTCTCTTGGAAATAAATGTGAAGGTAGTTTCCCTGTAACCAAATAGTTAGCAATATCTGCATACCAAGGGGTCTTAATAGTTACTGCAAACAAGTATTCATCAGGAAACTTATCTTCTACGGGAGAATCTTCTTTAGTATTCTGAATCCTAGACAAGAAATCAGCTACTGTATTCTGTTTTCCTGGTCTATCCAACACAGTAATATTGAATTCTTGCAAAAGTAAAAGCCATCTTGTCACTCTGCCATTAGTAACGGGTTTGTTCATTAAATATCTAATTGCAGAATGGTCAGTATGAATAAAAGTTTCATAGCCTGTTATGTAATGTCTAAACTTATTAATTGCATGAACAACAGCTAAGAATTCTTTTTCAGTCACAGTATAATTCAACTCTGTGGGAGTCAAATTTTTATTGGTGTAATAAATGGCATAAGGAATTAAATCTTTTTGACCCAACACAGCTCCAAGAGCTGTATCTGAAGCATCTGTAGAAATATGGAAAGGAAGTTTCCAACTTGGTCCTCTCAAGATAGGTGCTTCAGATATTCTTGTTTTCAAAGTTTCAAAAGCGGATTGACAATCAGGATCCCATTTAAATTCACGGTCTTTTGTAAGCAACTTGAAGAGTGGAGATGCTATTTTAGTGAAGTTTTCTATAAATCTTCTATAGTAACCAGTAAATCCTAGAAAACTTCTAACATCTCTTTGACAATTTGGAATAGGCAACTTGGAGATGACTTCAACTTTTGATCTATCAACTTTAATCCCATCTCCTGAAATATGATGCCCCAAAAAAATACCTTCAGTAAACATCATAAAGCATTTTTCATGGCTTAATGAAAGGTTTGTTTCTTTACATCTTATAAGGACTTTTTCCAAATTTTCTAATGCCTCTTCAAATGAATTACCATAAACTGTAAAATCCTCCATATAAACCTCTACACAATCATGGATTAGATCAGAAAAAATTCCTAGTACTGCTCTTTGGAATGTTGCTGGTGCATTACATAACCCAAAAGGAAGCACTCGGTAGGCAAAAGTTCCCCATGGAAAAGTAAATGTGGTCTTATCTTGATCTTCAGGTGCTACCTGAATTTGATTATAGCCACTAAAACCATCGAAAAATGAAAAGTACTTTTTACCTGCTAATGTATCTAATACCTGATCAATAAAAGGCAAAGGAAAGTGATCCTTCAAAGTTGCTTTGTTCAATTCCCTGTAATCAATGCATACCCTCCATTTACCATTCTTTTTAGGTACTATAAGCAAAGGAGAAACCCATCGGCTATCTGAAATTGGATAAATGAAGTTTACATTGAGTAATTTTTGGAGCTCTTCTTTCACTATCTCCCTAAGATTTGGATTCATCCTTCTTTGAGGTTGTCTGATTGGTCTATTGTTTTCCTCAATATAGATATGATGGATGCAAGTCTTAGGATCAATACCCTTCATGTCAGTATACTCCCATGCAAATGCAGTAGAATGTTTTTGCAAGATTCTGGTTAGTTCTTCTTGTTGTGACTTCTCCGGATGTTTGTTGATATTCAATGTCTTTTCTGGAAAAATCTCAATAGCAGAATTACCAAACTCTTCCATAGAGTAAAGAGACATTTGTCTTGATGATAAATATTCTATGTCAGATTCCAACTGAAATTGTGTGGGGTCATATTTTGAAGTTATCTCAAAATTTTCTAATGTGTTCAGAATTTGACTATCCTCACTAATTTCAGAAATGGTAAAGACAGGTTGTATAGTGTTCTCATCATCGACCCATTCATTGTCTCTTATTTCTGTAATTGCTCTTGCGGGAGGATACAAATTGAATTTCTTTGTCGAATTACCATTAGAAATGTACATGTCTCCAGATCTACAACTAATAAAAGCATCAGCTGTGGCCAGCCAAGGTCTTCCTAAGATAATTGGATGTCCTCCTAGATTACTTTTGGGAGTCAAAATCATAAAGTATACTGGATATTCCCAAGAATCTAAGGAGACTGAAATATCTTCTAATACACCATCTGGTTTAATAACCGATCGATCTGCAAGTTGCAATAAAGTAGGTGTAAAAGAAGGTTAGGAAGTTTTAACTGTTCCATAGTCTGTCTACTCATAATGTTGATAGCAGCCCCTAAGTCAATCAATGTGTTTGGAATTTCTATCCCATTTATATGTGTCTTGACAATTGGACTTCCAGGATCTACATACTTCTGCATGGCAATTTTTCCCATCATAATGTCTGCAATATTTCCTACCAAGTGGATTCTTCTTGTGTCCTTTAGCTTTCTTCCTGGTCTTTTGAAACTCAACTCCTTTATGGTTTTTGCTAGAATAGGAATTTCTCGAATGGCTTGTAGCAATGGAATCTTGATACAAACATTCTTCAATTCATCTAGAAAGTCATAGTTAGGCAACAAAATTTGTTTTTTCACCCCCTTATCAATTTGTAGTCTTTCCGGAAAAGGAGGTGTAGATGAAGATACAGGTTGCTCAACTATAGGAGTTGTGGATGCTAGCTTTTCTTTTTCTTTTTGAATTTTTGAATTTTGAAGAGATTCTTCCTCAGAACCCTTATTGACTTGAAGAGAGTCCTCCTCAGAGGTATCTTGCTCTTGAATGTCTATAGAAGGTTTTCTAAAACTCTACCAGATCTGAGTTGTACATCGTTGAGAGGAACAATCATATAGGTAGGAAATTGTTGTCCTTCTACCATATAAGTAGTTTGAGGATTCTTATTGTTAGGATTTGGCAATGGCTGAGCTGGAAGTTGATTTTTCTTGTTGGTATGGGAGCATGAGTTGAGGATTTGTATTTTGTTGAGAAGGTTGATGTTGTGGAAATGGCAATGAAAGTTGTTGTGGATTTTGGCTTGGAAATTGTGGAGCTTGTTGGTTTTGAAAAGATGGAGGATATTGATAAAATTGAGCAAATCTCCCATAAGGATTTTGCATTCCTTGTACCCATGGCTGATACGAGTTTTGATGTTGGGGCCAAGGTTGTTGCCAAGGAGTCCAATTTGGTGGGGTTTGAAGATTCATAGGGTTATTAAACCCTTGAGATTGTTGTCCCTGCCAAGGTCTCCTTGCGACAAAACAGAGAGATTCTATTGAATTTGGATCTTCTTGAAAAACGGCTTTGAGTCCAGGGATTGAAGGACAATCCTTGATTTCATGATTTTCTGAGCAAATCATACATGTTTCTACAACTTTTGCATCCAAGGGACATTCCCTTAAAGCATGTTTCTTTCTACATTTCGGACAAAAGATGGCTAAAGCATATGTTTCTTCTTTCTGCTTGTTTTGGATTTTAAGGGTGTCTAGTTGTTCACTAAGACCCCCTAAGATATCAGTTTTAAACTCATCAAGCATATTACCAATCTCTGCCTTACTTACTGATCCAGTTGCAGATTTGTTAGCCCTAATAAGAGAAGAATCCCTAGGCCCTTTTCCAGTTTTAGATCTTCCCCTTGAGAATTGGATACATAGTTCTGTTATATCATGAAATAGGAGTTGAGAAATGTCTCCTTTACCCATCATTTTTAAAATGTCTATCCATTCATCTCTAATGGCTTTTAATAGGAGGGCTTTCAAGGTTTCATTATCTAAGTTGCTCATCTTTGCTCTTTTCAAGTTGTATTGAAATCTTTCAATTAAGTGTTCCAAATTTTCATCTTCTTTTTGCATCATTTTGAATACCTCATCCTTATGATTGGTGGGCATACAATAGTCCAAGTATCTATCCAAAAATGTTTGTTTCATATCATTCAAAGTCCTGATAGATTGAGTGGCTAATCCCATGAACCATTTCAAAGCAGATCCCTTCAAAGTTGAAGGAAATAGTTTGAGTTTTTGAGAATCTTCCATATAGTCATAAGTTCGGCACACTACTTCAAACTCAAACAGAAATGTTTCAGGATCTTCACTTCGTAATCCATAAAAGTTAGGGAGAACGGATGGTGAAATATTTTTCATTGTTGCATGAGTTTCCTCATCAACTATAGGGAATCCAAGAAAATCGTCCCTATTTCTACCATTATTTCCTTCACCATTGTTATCTTCATTATCTCCTCCTCCTCTACCTCCACCTCTATTTATTACTTCTTCTGCCATGATAGTTTCGTTAGAGTCCTTATAGTCCTCTAGTTCTTCTATCAAGGAAGGATGAGAGAAAGTTTCTTTGTTTTCTAAGTAGGCTTTAGTAGGTGGTGTAGGAGAATCCTCTAATTCAGCTGTTCTGTGGCTTCCAAAAATCTTAAGGCTAGGGGTAGATGATGGTGAATCTGGTCTATGCCTTGAAGAAGATGGAGTTGTGAAAATCGAACTCTTGGCTTTAGCTATAAACCTTCCCCTAGAATCTCTTGCTCTATGCATGTCATTTTTATATATTTTTTTAATAAAAGTTGGGCTAATAATTCTCTTTCTGATCTTCCAGATCACACTAGGTGCAAGAAGAGAGCATACTTAAGAAATTACTAAACCAATAACTCTCTTTTCTGATCCTCCAGATCACACTAGGTGCAAGAGGAGAGCATACTTCAAGAAGTTATCAAGTTTTCCCTTCTTTTATGATTTTATGTGTTTTTTTTTTTAAGAAATTGGCTACCTAGTTACACTTCCCCGGCAACGGCGCCAAAATGTTTGGTCGATTTAGTGTGTCCTAAATTGCTGCATTTAATTGTCAATCCGGGAATCGTAAGCTGATGAAGTGCGGCGCACTATATGTGCAAGATAACCTCTTTCTTAACTTTTTTTGTCGTTTATGGTCTTTCTAAGGTGAAATGGAAATTCTAAAGTGAAAAACAAGTTTGGTTATAATTGTTCAAGGAAGTGATATCCCCTATAATGATTTACCAATCTCGAAACTTTAAAAGAAAATTGAAATTACAAATGACAAAAGAAAGTAAACTGCTGAAATGGAAAGTGTTGTTAATCTAATGAATCAAAACAAGAAACTAGTGAATATGAAAACTAAACTATTCTTGCTGCCAATTGAACACAAAAGAAACTACGCTTATGGAAATTTAAAATTGCAATGAAAGAAATCTAAATCAGATTACATCAATTCATTTTCTGACCCTTCATCATTAGACCAGCTATGACTTGCGGAAGTAATCATAAACAACTTGTGTAACTGATATTTAATTTGCAGAAAATAAACTAATACTAAACCATACACACATGATTCAATCCCTCGCCATCAGTCCAGCTGTGGCTTTCGGAGGCAATTGAAGATGTCATACATGATTCAATATATTTAAGTTTGCAGAAAAGAAACTAATACTAAACTACACACTTCATCATGCGGCCCCTCACCATCAGTCCAGCTGTGGCTTTCGGAGGAAACTGAAGACGCTATGAGCAGCTTAATATATCTAATTTTGCAGAAAGGAAACTAATACTAAACTACACATCTCATCATGCGGCCCCTCACCATCAGTCCAGCTGTGGCTTTCGGAGGTAGCTGAAGACACTATGAGTAGCTTAATATGTCTAATTTTAACTACTGAATCAGATAAGCAAAACAGAAGTGCACAAGACAAGACTGAAGTTAAACAAAGACTGTGGAAAGAAAACTAGCAGCAGAATAATGTCAGTTTCATATCATTAGCAAAAATACTATGAAAATGCCCCGGGCTGTCTACCTAAAACCTGCACAAGAAAACTGATCAGTGTTTTAACAATCATAAAAACATAAAAGACAGGAATGCAATGGAAATTACAGAAATGTATGAACAGAAATAAAACAACTATGAAATATGAACATGTAATGATTTATGATACAATGACTGCTTAAAGAAATGAAATGAAAAATATATACATTAATACACAGAACCTCGGCTGAGCAGGGGCCCTCTACGCAGCTCTGGTATGATCTTCAAACACGAATTAAGTTATGAAACAGAGTTTTTCACATTAAAAAGAAAGTCATTACAGGCTGGTGGTATTACGACTCAAGGCAGCGTAATCACCACATAACAGAGTACGCACATCCACTTAACAGATATATCAACTAACAACTATCAACTCACATTCACTAACTCTACGTGCGTATGCAAACGCTCTTTATAAAGCAATAAAATGTAACTGTATCCTGAAGTTTATGATAGCAGCCAGCACGTAGACCACTAAGGCCACGGATTTAGGAGTATGGCCATGTTGGAAAACGGATCTATGGAAGGTGGGCGCTTAAATTCAACTCCAGAACTTTGCACAGATGTCAATTAACCTCCGCAAGCTTGGAAACGGCCGTATGGATGTTTCTATGCCACGAAACAGAGTCCAGCCGACATAGAACTCCACAGTTGACTTCCACATGGATGGCTTTGACCGCGGCTTTCCTTGACGAATTTGCTTGAACCAATAGGACACGAACCATGTCCTTGTCATTCCTAGCCTGCCCATGTGGCTCGTTTCCTTCGTTGACACCTGTAACATTGATTTCCACAAAATAGCTGCGGAAAGTTGCAGCGGCTGCGGAAAGTGACAAGTTTCCGCAGCTGTATGAAAAAAATCTAAATCAAATAGAAAACACACAAAAATAATTAAAAACCATGTTAGATACCCTTTTGCACATGATATTTGACAATTTTGGAGGTTTAGGTGAGTGAAAGAGATATGGAAAAGTGTATGGAAGAGAGACAAATTCGGGACTCAACAGATGCCACTGCTGCACTCATAGTATCTGGAATCATAAATCATTTTGCTAAGAAGCCGGCATCAAGAAATAATACCATAGTGCCTAGAAATCACATATATAAGTCATAGTGTCAAATGACTATGTTGAGACTTTAGTGCCAAGAAGCAGGATGACAACTATTGATTCCAACAAGATGTGTAAGAGCATGTCTCTGAGGAATAGAAAAACCATCATCGAGCCATCGTATGAGGATACAACTCTACCAATGTTGAATTTTTCATCATTAAATGCTCAGTACTACCATCTTTCCTTAGCAAGCAGCTTATCCCCGGAGTATAGATGATAGAAGTATAACTGAGCATCCCTTAAGTAGCTGCAACAAAGATATGATATACTATTATTGTGTCATATCAAAGAGTGAATAGTTTGAGAAGAATAAAGTGTCATAACGCTGAGATCAACTGAGATGACTTGAATGAAGAGTATATAGCCGAGATGATGCTGAGATCAACGAATGCAACAATACTGGAATCACATTATTGAGACTATACATATACCAAATTCCAGTATGATGAGGTTATTCAAAAGAGTGATAACATTTTCATTATGGTTAGATCATTCCATAATCCTCCATCATGTAGAATTCCATGTAGGAGTTGTTCTAAAACACTTGCTTTAGCAATGCTTCAACAAATCTCAATGATGCTACAAGATATTTCAAGCCTTAATAATGATGACTTTAAACTAAATCTCCAAGCGTTATGAATGTTTGACGTAATGCATACTTCTATAAGGGAAGAAAAGTAAAGATCAATATGAGCTTACAAGGTTTCTTCAGGAGATAAGGTCGGCTGTAATTGCACATGGATAATAACCGAGGACTGACAGTTTGTAATAGTTCCGCAAGGTTTCTTCCATTATCCTCCTAATGAGACTTGATTTTAATCAAAGATGAATGATACAAAAATAAGGGAGGATAGTGACAATAAGTTTATTCTCTAAAAAGGTCACAAATCTGAAGAGCAGGTCCAAATATACTATTGTCCCACAGATCTGTTCTTGCTACAAGAATACATAAGAATCAAAACTGAAATGCACAGGTCCTATAATAATTCCACAAATCCGAGATCTCCTTCATATTTTCTTGTGTTTATCTGCTCTATGATGGCTGCATAAATGACCTTCCTAGCAAGCCAAAGATATTTATGGATGTCAATCAAAACAAAACATATAATCAATCCTTGGTTCATCAATGAATGAGGCCATAGATAATTTTCAATAATCCATCTAAGATTTCTTTTAGCTCTTTTCTTGGGCTTGACCTCTTCTAGCTCTGAAAACATGTTAAATTTGGGATTAACATGTTCATACATAAGTCAACCATTTCATTAACCCATAGCATATTTCATTAATCCATATGAATCATGTTAACGATTGACTAAAAAGAAAATGCAGAAGACAAGCCAAAGTAAGAGAACACAAGGATTGGCTCAAGTTAGTGGAAAACCCCAAGATGGGGAAAACGCTTGAACAATTTTTCTTATTATAAAAATTAAATGCTCAGCAGAGAGAGAGAGAGACAATTGAATAAAATGTAGGATTATCTTGCCATGAATGATGTTTTGGGTCACTATCCAAATGCAAAGTAGGCATCCCAATCAAGTATACAGACCAGTCCTCAAATATCAACAGATCAACCCTAACCAAAGATCAGGAGAAGTTAAATCTATGGAAGAATAATGTCCATAAGGAACATGGTCCTTGATCATATGATGCAGCCTTCTATGCTGAATGGAATGAGTTTAGGAGATTCAAAATTCTAATGAACAATGTCTGCAACCTAGGGTTTGAGAATAGTGTCTAGCAACATTGATACAAGGGTTGAACCCACTGAATTTACTATGGCCTACCCTCCATAACCACAACTGAGATGATCGATGCTATCAATCCCATTCAACCTTTTCATAAGTGTCTGCAACATGTTGTAGTAGAAACCCTTACTGTGGCCCAAACTGAAATAAGAAACACATAAATACTTCTCTAAATTACGGCCTAATGTAGAAGGGCATTTGAATTCTTAAGGTGATCCAAACAGTCCTCTGAGCATCCTAGCAAACCTTAGATAATGCGGCCCTTCCATCCACAAAATATTGTACCCAAACAAATAGAAACTTCAACTCTTTTCCTTTGAACGCCCTAGCCTCAGATTCAAAGATTATTTCAGAAGAATTATGCTCCTTGATGATATTGATGACACAAATGAAATTGGAGGTTCCTTTATTTATATAAGATGGAGGGAAAACAAACCTTGAAAATTTGGAGTCAAATTTGACATTTCAATTTCAAATCTTTCCGCCTAAACCAAATTATGACTTATAGCTTTTCTTTTGAATAATTAAATATTATCCTTATCTCAATTAGAATTTTTTTATATCAATTTTGGTCCTCTCGAAAAGAGGAATTCAATGGAATGAATATGTCTATCAACTAACTAGATCAAAGTGGAATTTGGCCCTAGTTTCCAATTTAAACATTTTTCCTTATCTTTAATATGCAAGTGTGCTTGGGTTACTGCATTGTAAACAGAACTATCTAGTCGACATCCAGTCTTGTGCATGTCTGAAAAGAGCCACATGGCCAGCCGAATTTGGCCCTTCTTTTCCATGATTGATATCGACTTGGAATAAACACCATTGTTTACATGGTACCAATCTTGTTGATGCATCCATCTGAATGGAAATGCTAGTTTTATTAGTTTTAAACTTTTATCCACAGTAGGAGTTCTTGAGAGATGTTTATTTTAGCTTCGTTTCATCCATGATTAAAACAATTTATATTTTCATATTTCCAAAGCACTAGCAGCTGCAAAATTTGTATGTGCTAACAAAACTGACCTTTTTTTTTTCTGAAGGGTAAAATCCATTTGTATATAACAAGTAAAAACTCATAACTTAAGTTTGAAGTCAAAGTCACTGATAAGAGTAATTGAACCCTTCTTAAGGACATCAATATAGAATATTATCATAAAATAATGAGCTTACATGATAGCTCATAGCCTACTATATTGTATCTCTAGAAATGTTATACTAGAGGTTGAATTATTGAATTTATCTAGAATGAGTTTCAGATGAAGGTTTTTCTCCATTCTATTGTGAACCCAATATGACCAATGTCCAAAGCTTTAGTTAAGATATCTATTATATGGAGTGCTCTCAAACAAGTTCTGAAAATGGAGACGATTTCTTGTTGAGTAGTTTAGATGGAGTGGCATACTCAACAATTTGTCCATCCTTTAATAGGAGAACCAAGTCACTATCATTAATAGATAGTACCCGATGTGCTATAATTATGACTATGCAGGAAAAAAATTCATGGCGAATTATTTGCTGAATAAACCCATCCACTGAGATCATCTTGGTCTCCACAAAACAAAGATACCATATTACCCACGCTTGTATCATGTTCAAATTTAGACCATATTTTATTTCCAAACCTATAATGCTTGGTCTAATTACATCTTTGGGCTGAGTGAATGAGGAACACCGAAAATAATGCAAACAAAAGATTTGATAGGAAAACCTATTCTGAGCATCATTTCCCCATGGAGTGTTTTCTGTATCTTCACGCATTCATGTTTTATAGGAATAGTTTATCCACGCCTTTATATTGGGGATGTTTTTGGCTTCAAAATGTGGAAAATTGGAAGGAATTTAAATACTTCGGTATCCAAATTTTCCTCAAATATCACCCTCCTTAGGCATGGAAAAATGTGTTATATAAGGTCAAAGTCAAGCTAGAATATTGGAGTGCTAGATGGTTCACCCTTCCAGATTACAATGTTGTCATTAAGTCAATACTTTTTGCAATCCCCCTATTCCAATTCTCGACATTGTTAGCCCCTCAAAATATTCTTATATGTCTTGGGAAAATCATAAGAAAGTTCCTTTGGGAAGGCTCCAAATCCTCCTCAAAGAAATTTCACTTGGTAAATTGGGCTAATATTAATTCCCCCATAGGTTTCCTTGGCATCAGAGACTCGAAATCGATGAATCAGTCAATGGGTGCTAAAAGTGTCTAGAAGATAAAATCTGATCCGAATGCTTAGTTGGCTTGCCTGCTTATCGCTAAATATTTTAATAATGATGATGCAAACATGACAGACCCTTCACCATCTTCAAGACTCTTTCTCCCATATGGAAACTGATCTTTGCCTCCTCAAGTTTCATCAATAACAATATCAACTGGACATTGGGGAATGGTACTCAAATCAACATTCAAACTGAATCTATAATGAACCACCCCTCACTTCAAGAAGCTACAAAACTAAGGCATCTTCAACTTCATCTATCTAGTCTCAAGGTTTATTTGGTGGGTCATATATCCAAGTCAAAGGACTCTAGATTGTGGTCTGACTAGTCATTGGAAAATATTCTTATCAACAAAATGGGGCTTATGGATAAATAATAGGAAAGTTTGAGAGTATGTTCTCCTTGGTACTGTGATGCATATGACAATCTGGGCTGGAAATCCCATGCATATAATGTCAAGGAAAGTTATGAATATATTATTTTCTCCATGAAAATCCCCCATAATTCATAACATCGGATATTTAGTTGTATCTAAATAGTGCCATCCATAAATTCAACACCTTTTGTTGGATTCTCACTCACAAAAAAAAAATATTTCTGAAAACCTCGAAAAAAGAGGCAACGAAGGTCCCTTGTGGTGCCACCTCTTCAATCCTAGTGAGGAATAAACCTCCCATATTTTCCTATCATCCTCTTATGCTGCTCAAATAATACCCAAAACTATGTCTTCATTTCCAAGGGACTCATCTAAGGGTGATACAATGATCCTTGTTCCTTCATTACTATCTTTAAGACGTTTCATCTTTGGGAGAGTGAATGAGGAACACCAAAAAGAATGGAAACAAAGGATTTGATAGAAAGTCCATTTGAATCCCGTTGTTGACAAGTTTACCATCCCACATCATCTCAGATTTCCATTGTTTGATAAGGTGCATAAATATGGATATTTATGTGAGTTTTCTAAGGAAGACAAGAAAAAACTATAGAGGCAGTTCCTTTCTCATCAACAAATAAGCAAGAACGACAATGAATTTAATGTGTCAAAAGCATAATTATAGCACCTGGAGAAAATTAATTCGAGGTGGCATTTATGGTGTTGCCCTTGTTACAATAAATCATCAACTAATCACATCTCTGGGTTGATCAAAACATGCTGAAGGTATTGAAGGAGGTTGGTGAAAGTTTTTCAGATTTGCAGATAGATCTTAGCAGGATTTAGTTATAGGCCTATCTCCATATTTAGTATGTTGGAGATCACATGCATATTAGAAAGAATCAAATGAAGAGTTATTGGCAATGACATGATGGATTTATTTTGGATATCACATGGATTTAGAATTAAAAGAAAACTTTATTTGAAGGTGGGCTAGAGATGTTGACCAATGTGCCTATTATTCATGGCCACAAGCATTTGGTCTCGTCCTGCAAACTGCTGGTAGAAAGAGTTCGGAATGCGAGTTTGTAAAAAGGCTGAAGTCATAGGTATATAGTGTGGTGAATAAGGTATGAAATCAATTCTTCCAACAACAACATTGGATGTATATCAACACATATAGGCTTTAAAGATTCATTTTTTAAATCATTTTGTCCCCAACAATTAAAGCACTATCATCAACGTTAATACAACACCATTTTGCAAGAAGGATGAGAATATTATTTGCAGGATTTGAGGATGAATATATGTCATTCATTATATATGGATTAAGCACATAATATTTAAGATTCCTTCCAGTGCCGCAATTTCTATCCACCACTAATATTTAAATGGGATGTCACCTATCTCCTGTACAGTTATAGCCAGTGCAAGATATTGCAAGGGCCTTCTATCCCTAGACGTGGTGTTTAATTATAAAGGATAGGATGGATGACATGTGCACTATGCAATGGATGACACTTTTTCAACATTTTATTATTATTAATAAACAGATACATGGTAATTTGGGGAAAGAGCTTGAGGGTTTGATTCTTTTTGGATAGAGACAAAAAATGAGGAGACCACTCAGGTATAATTCAAAGGTTGGAAAATTTGGTGGTCTACTGAAACATAAAGAAGGGCATCATGTGGCAGGAAACTATCGGAAAGGACATCATGCTAGATGTTTTGTATATGTATCAATTGTGGAGCAGAATAACAAAGGGAACAATAACTCAAATCCTAAAGTTCATGATGATGAGAAGATTTAAAGTAATTTGTTAGAGGAAAATGGTAGGAAGCATAGTCAATCTATTTCAAAGCATGCAACATGTCTTGATGAGGTGACAAAAGTCTTATAAAACTATTGACAGAGGTAAGAGAACTCAAGGAAAACAAAGAAGGTTAGGTTGATGAGTTGTGCAAAAATTTAATATATTGGTCATTCTCTAGAGAGGGCATTAAGGCATTCCAATGTGCAGCAAGTCTGATGACCATGCCAATGCTCATTTAGCACCTAAAAAAATCCCTAAACCTAAAGTGATGGCATCACATAATCTTTAAATATTGTTGGACAACATGAAGGTGTATGTTATGAGAATAAGCCTTGTAAAGAGCACAAAGACAATTAAAGATGCATTGACTTCTTTTGTTGACAATGAGTTGGGAAAAGAAAAAGGGCTTGAAACACAAGTTGCTACTAGCATTGACTCTCATAGGAGGGGAGGGAATTTTTCACGTCATTTAAGTATAATGGTAGCAAAAAGAAAACATTCTCAGAACTAAATAAGTTAAGGGTAGGTTGATCTGCGTATGATCATAAGACAATTTGTTTGATGCGAACTAGAAGATGGAAACCTGGAAGAGAATATCCAATAAAATGTTATCCTCTGATATTCATGGGTAATCTATCAATTCATCTCAGCCGGTCCTCCTATATACTTTATAATTCTTGCTTATGCATGTAAAAGTGAGAGTTTCCTCACAAGTTGATGTATGATATTCAATGATGTGTCTCTTTTAGAAGAATTGCAAACTAAAATTGTTTTTCGGGTGTTGAGAAATGATGGACAAGTTTCCCATCACACATCATCCCGGATTTCCATTGTTTGATAAGGTGCATAAATATGGATACTAAGGAATATAGGAAAGAACTATACAAATAGTTCCTTTCTCAACAACAAATAAACAAGAATGGAAGTGAATTTAATGTGTCAAAAGCAAAATTATAGCACATGGAGAAAATTAATTTGAGGTGGCCTTTATGGAATTGCCCTTGTTGCAGTAAATCTATCAACTAGTCATATCTTTGGGTTGATCAAAACATGTTGAAGGAATTGAAGGAGGTTGGTGAAAGTGTTTCAGATTTGCAGATAGATCTTGGCAAGATTTGGTTATAGGCCTTTCCCCATATTTAGTTTGTTGGAGATCACATGCATATTAGGAAGAATGGAATGAAGAGTTATTGGCAATGATAGGATGGATTTATTTTGGATATCACATGGATTCAGAAGTCAAAGAAAAATTATATGAAATTGCACTAGAGATGTTGACCTATGTGAATATTATGCATGGCGACAAGCATTTGGTCTCATCCTACAAACTGCTAGTAGAAAGAGTTTGGAACGTGAGTTTGTAAAAAGGATAAAGTCATAGGTATATAGTGTGGTGAGTAAGGTATGAAATCAATTATTCCAACAACAACATTGGATGTATATCAGCACATACATGCTTTAAGTATTCATTTTTATAAATCATTTTGTCCCCAAAAATTAAATCACTACCATCTAAGGAAATACAACACCATTTTTCAATAAGGATGAGAATAGTCCTTGCAGGATTTGAGGATGAATACATGTAATTTATTGAACTTGTGGATTAAGCATCACTTGCCTCCCATACCACAAACAAATTGAGATATTTTTCAAACATGTAATTGCAATAGAATTTGAAAAAATATTGTGTCCTCTAAGTAAGCCGTAGAGGAGAATTACTAGAATTGGTTGGAGAATACATTTATGGTGTCACAAAGTTTACAAAATTTCTTGTGGGGATGGATAAAAATATCATGTTGTAAAGCACGTCCAAGGTTGTAACCTCTTGCTGAAATATGTAAATTGTAATGGATTAGAGCTTGTGGATTTGAATTTTATAGATGGATGGATAACGGAGTTACTTTTTGGAAGAGGGGTTGCTTCTCATGGATTTATGTAAGAGTGGATTAATTTTTTCATGGTTATGTTAGGATCCTATAATAATAGGGTTCATAAAATTTTGAATTTCACTTTGATAGTCTTGTAAATATGTACATACCTTGCTTTCTGCAAGTTGTTTTCCCATATTTGAAAAATGAAAAAATAATAAGAAGTCAAAAAAGAGGGTAAAAAGTCCTAAAAGAAAAATCAAAGGACTTAAAAAATATAGACACCAAAAGAAAAAGAGATAAAATAAGACCTGAAAGTGAGAAAGATCAAATGCCACTACTTTTACTTTTCACTACAAGAATAATGATTATGTGCAAAGTGTCAATAAATGCCATAATCCATGATTAGTTAAGCAGTTTAATCTTAACTTTTCATGCTTTCAATTTCCTGTTTTAGATAGAGAGATTTGTCAAACAATTTAAACTTGAAAAATCATTAGATAGGTAGAAAATAATGAGGAGCTCAACAGTTTAATCTGAGCCCTCAGATGAAATAAGGTTGATTTAGATATTTTTATGCTTTTAAAGAAATTTTTTTAAGGTTGCAAGCCTAAAGGCACCTGCAAAATGAGGAAAAACTGTTAGAAATAAAGTTGGGTAGGTAGAAAGTAGTTGGGAAAACATGTAATAAAACATCATCGGGAAAGATCACTAATTCCCCCTCCCTTATGAGTATTCGGTATTCTAAGCTATCAGTCAAATAGGCTCAGAGCATTTCTCTGACTTTTGTTGGGACCGGACCCAAAGCTCAATGACTGGTTACTTAAAAATATTGAATTCTTATGTTAAACACACATTTAGCAACATTTACCCTTCATTAATACATTAAAACCCTTTTTCCTAAGTAAAGGCACATTCTTACTTAGTAAAATTGTAAACCTAAAATGATTAACTTTATTCCTTCAAAAGCATTCATAAAAACCCTCAAAATTACATTTATCCTAAGTATTAGTGAAATAAATATAAACATGAGCAATGCATGATTTTAAACTATACTTAGATATAATATGCATTTTGTTTTTTACACTACCCTTTCATATTAACCTTTAACATACTTTTATTAAATCCCTAAGAAATACCCTCCCGTAGTTATTAATTACATTATATCTAAATACCCCAAAAAACCCACTATTATAACATTTAGACCAAAGTATATTATCCCATGTGCGCAAATAAAAACCCCAAATTATAAACCCTTTGGTCTAAAACTATCGTTATTGAAATATCCCACCCCTATGGTTTGAAAACTGTGAAAGTTGAAAAACTATATAATATATATTATTGCGCTCAAACATAACATTTAAAACATGTCACAAAGGTTTCAAATACAAATATTAATACCTGCCTATACAATGATTAAAACATTTCGTATATGTTTTAAACCATATAATCCCCACCACATCTTAACCCTTCCGCCTAGGAAAACACCCGGTCCCACCTTTCCATTCTGATGCAACTCTCGAAACGATCATGGCTGTTCGTGTTCAACCTCTAGATCTGACAGACAAAACTTAATATCATGTGAAAAAGATGCTCGACCCTTCAAACACCATATCTGCGTGAAATGGGTGGTTTCGTCCATATCTCTCTCCTCCACGTGGCCTTCCCTCATTTGATCGCATTCGTTGAGGTTAAAAAATATTACCACCGGAAACCTACGCGATAACCGTCGGCTTTAAAAGCATTTTCATTCCGAAGCTGCCTCCTGTCAGACAAGACCTGCATTCAATACAATTAGCATGTTTTATAAAACCTTTGGTTAATGCATTTATTCATTTACGTTGCGCACTAAACCTCTGTATTGCTTCCTTGACTGTATAAACTCTGTTAAAAGCCCCTGGTTGCCATTTTTATGCCCAAAACTTGAAAATTTACCAAATTACACCTGTCAAGACTATTGAGGAAGCTACGCCTTGCTCCAGATAAACTGTTGAAGCCATCAATTTGACCAGAAACTGTAAAAACCCTTTCAAAGTCGATACCTGCATTGATATAGGTATTTTTCTCAGAATTTAACCTATAATCAAGTTGGAAAACATTTTTTAAAGAAGGAAAAACATTTTAAGATAAGAAATTGAGTAATTCAATTTCCCAAAAGTCCTAGAAACAGGCCAAACTCTGCCAAAATTTTCCCAAAAACCCTGTTTGTCTGCTGCGAGGTTTTTCAAATAAATTTATCATTTTTTCACAGTTTGATGATCCATTTCAAGCTCTAAAAGGCCATAAAACCTTTGCAGGTATCCTGAAACCCTCTGTAATCCTTTTCAATAGAGTTTTATCCCCATTTATCAGTTAAAAAAACTTAGAAAACCCCTGTTTTGTATTTTATATCAGTTTTAAAGCCTCATAACTTCTTTGATAAATCTAATTGGGCAGAAAACCCAAAAAGAGACTCTATTTTGCTAAATTAGCCCAATCAAGCCTCTGCTATAGTAAAATTTCCTCTACAAACTGTTTAAATTTGTAGAAGAAAATCAAGATGCCTAAAGGACAAAGTGTAAGCAAGCCTGAAGGTTCTAAAGCTCCTAAGCCTACTCCTCCCATGACTCCAAATACTGCAATTGTGGTCAATCCATTACAAACCCTAGTTGTTGATATTGAACACATTCCCCTAGCTGATATTGACTACAAAATAACTGATCCCATAGTTGAATTCAATCTGTTAGATGTCCATAACTAGTGTTTTGAGAATTATTTAGATGATCACGAATAAATTCATATTTGGGAATCCAATATGCCTAAATATGTAGTCCCTCTGACTCACCCTTGTCAAGAAATTATTAGATTATGTCACCAGTACTATATTCCTGAACAAAGAGCTATTGTGAATGCCAGTACAGAAGTCCTATTTACCATCACTGCAGATTCAATAAACCAAATGTTGAAGCTTCAACCATACCCCCAAGCAGTCCCTTTTCCTGTTGAGGCCCTCACTAATCTATAAATTGGCTTAGATTTTCCTAAAAGGTTCATGATTTTTCAGAGTTTTATGACCTTGCATGTTGAAATTCCCAAGTTAAATCCTCCATATTCAATAGCTAAATTCCCTGAAGGTTCAAGGCATGTAATCTCCATGCTTTCCTTCATCCTTGGGTATTTCACTGATGAGCACACTGATGAGTCTATCTTGAGATTCTTGTCCACCTTTCTCCAGGTCAACCACCTTTAGTTATCTTTGACTATGTTAGTTTCATTGCTGATAGTATTCAGTCTCAATTGACTAATTTACAGCTAGAAGGAGTATTCATATATACCTCCTATCTTTTCCACATGTTTCTTTTCTTCCAATCAGATAGCTTTCCAATTTCACTTCAAAAGTTGGATATAGAAGGAAAACCTCTATCTGTCATCTTTTTTACATCCATACTCAAAAAATAAGGCACAGATTTCAGTTATTCAGAGTTTTCAGAGCTGTTTTTACATCTAGTAATCACCATGTTGACCAAAACAGAGCAGCCTATAATAACTGAGCAAAATGAAGAAAATATTGCAGTTATCAGAACAAAGAAAAGTTGGCGACTGGTATTTGTATGATAATTCACTTAAATCGGAGTTTTTGGGTCAAACCTGTTGCCTTAAAAGTTACCCAAACATCCATCAATGAGGATCTTTGCCTTGTAGTACATTAGGCAGATCCTAAATTCTGATTCTATTAACTTCATGGCAGCCAAGAAGAAGACCCAATTCAAACTTAAAAATCGAATTGGGACATTCATATGTAATCACAAATATGCAGAAAAGGAAGCAGCAAATCAACTACTGGAATATAAATTTGAAATAAATTTCCCATGGAATTATGATCCACAAGGGATATTAAGTAAACCAAGGGTAAAATGTAAATTGACACCCTTTATCCATGAATCACAACCAGAAATGGAGAAGTTTTCTAATCAAATTGAGTGGGTTGAAAAAACTTTAATAGAGGCTTTTAACAAAAGGAATATTAGTCACACTTTGGAAATTGCCAAGGAGCCAGAGACATCCACTAAGAGAATCAGAGAAGAGGGAGCTTATACTACAGAGACTAAAACTGAAACAAAGTTCAAGATCATTTACAACAAAAGGCCCAAATTAGATACAACAGCTAAAGGTAAAGTGACAATAGATGTTGAAGAAATAGAGCCCTTGAATACCAACACTGATTTTCCACAGACAAATGTAGCTATTGTAGTTATCAGTGAGCCAAATCAGAATGAAGAACAACTGAATAATGAATATACACATATGATGGAAAGGAAGCAAAGTATGGAGGCTTCTTCCTCACATTCAACTGAGGAAAATGATTTGGATATTAAGGAGAAATATAAGAAAATAAAGTTGAAGAATGAGGAAATCAAAACTGAAATTTACTCTCAATTTTTGAAACAAAGGCCAGGTAATCAAAATATATTCCTATCAGCATTTGATTATTCAACTAAAAAATTGATTATGTCAATATTATAGCCCACAGTATCAATGCCAAAGGCAGTTGCTGACTATAAGAAAGTTGATATGGAAGTAGCCACAGACAAAATCCATGAATTAGATCAAATAGAGTTTCATAGGCAAACCTCGAAGATGTTGTATTCCACATTCACAAAAAAAGCTATGAGTGATCATAATATTCAAAACATGATCTGTAATATGCAAGATCAAATGAATATGTATAAAGCTTCATTATATGCAAAGGAGCCTTAGAAGATTTAGTATTGTAGGTAGGATATGATCCTACAAACATCAAAGCAGCAGAAGCATTGGTAAAGAATGTTGGGAAAAATACTGAGAGGGGGGGGGGGTGAATCAGTATTTAGAGCTAACTGGTAAGCTTTTTACTTTTCTTTTCTCAAAACCCATAAGCTACTTTACAAAACAAAACTAGCATATACACACGAATATCCCTAAGGAAACTCGCGTATGCTCAGAGCTTTTATTATGAATTTGATTCTTAAATCATTGCATCATTTATTCATCAGATGTTAAGAAGTAAGCATGTGCACTAAAAATAGAATAAACCATCACACATAAGCAACACACATGAACACCAGGATTTAAGGTGGAAACCCAAGTCGGGATAAAGCCACTGCTGTCGTCGTCTCAGCCTTCAATATTTATTATAAAGAAAACTTCTTACAACCATGTACTGGCGCAGACTCATAATAGCACACATGCACCCACCTGCAAAAGGCTACAACCTTCTCGTTTACCAGCTACCACTGGAAGGGAGCTACTACCCCCTCACTGAAGGCTTCGACCCTCAGCACCACTGCAAACCACGTTTCATCAATTTTCAAACTGGATCAAACAGATTCAACTCAACTCTTCACTTATCAACAAATATACTTCGCCCAATGCTTCAAACAGAACAGTGAAACCACTATAATTAGAATATCAGAGATAACCCAGACTTCAGAATAGATATGCAGAAACACATTCAACCTTAAGCAATCATTAGTTCAGATACCATACACGCTTTTATTTAATCCGACCCACATATACACGCACTTTTCATGAAACGAACCCGCGTATACATCTGTGCATTTCTCAGAAAACCCTAACTTCCCATACGCGCTTTTATTTCATCAGATCCGCGTATACACGCGCTTTTCATGAAATGAACCTGCGTATAGATATATAAAAGATAAAATTTACAGAACAGATCAGATCTATGAACTTACCCAGATTTTTTCAATTTCTTCATCAGATTTGCGCCAGGTCTTCATCACTTCTTTTCATATCATCCTAGAGATTCATCATTTCTATATCTAGAGATCTTGAACCTTCATCATATTCATAGGTGCATCACAGATTCAGATCTATCAATTAAGAACAGAGTTCAACCATGCAGATATACTTCAGAGTGAAGTATTCATTAAAGCCCAGACAGCTGCACTCCCCCTTTGCACTATGATTTTGTTCTCCTTAAATAGATTTAGCCTTTGTCAATACCATGAGCCAAAACCACACCACTTTCGATGGTATTCCTGGACAGGATCAAATAAATTATCAAGCACTCAATACTTTGGGCCAATTCCATGGTAATGCCCCCTGGTTTTATAAAATTAGAGCGCAAATTGGCATACGTGACTTGGAATGTTAATTTACGCGTACATACGCGACTTCTCCTTAATAAAACCACGTATTCCTTGTGACATACCTTGTTCAACATTATTCTGGCACTTTCTGAATTGTATCTTCATCAAAGTCAATACATTGTATCATATTGCCAACAATCTCCCCCTTAACTCATCAAGTAGGTTTCCATCAAGTTCAATAGGTTTCCATCAAGAACAACTTCATCAAATAGGTTGCCATCAACTTTATCAAGTAGGTTGCCATCAAGGACAACACTCTGCATCATATTGCCAACAATCTCCCCCTTTGGACTTGATGGCAACCATGATGGTGTTTGATCATCGCAACAGATAGATACATTGATTATAATCATTATGCAAGCACCATGATATTATCCCCCTATTCAAACACCATGATAAACACCATGATACTAATCTCCCCCTTTGACATCAAGGGCAAAGGGCAGATCAAAACCAAAACAAAGGTTTTTCTTCTTATGTAGAAAGAAGAGCTCTGTAGATCTGATGTGCACTGAAGTTACCATGCTCCCCTGAGTTCATGTTGAATCTTCAAACATATTTTTCAATGAAGTACATGACTCTATAACCAAGGACTCATACTTACATCAAAGATCCAACCAAGTGGATTTACATATATGACTCATGTACCCAATCAAGTGGGTTTACACATTTTGACTCAACTACCCAACCAAGTGGGTTTACAATCTTGAACAAGCCCTTTACATGACTGAATATTACAATTTACATCACAGGTCATAGCCTTTTCATCAAATTACACATATGAATTTTTATAACCAATATCAAAAAGACCTCAACAGAGATCATATTCCAGAATCATCATAATGCCAACAATGCATTACATTCAGCAAGGCTAATGCTCCCCCTGAAACTGCGCACTTGTTCTTGAGCCATTTCACTCCTTCATCTCCCCCTTAGCTTGTTCATCCTGAACACTTTCAACAGCAAATCATCAAGGCATCTTCACCCAATATCAGAGAATGAAACAGAAATATAAGAGCTGAAACATCACCAGAGATACCAAACAACATTGCAGCTGTGCTGAAGAATGCTGACCCCAAGTAAAAATTTTCAGCAACTAACCATACGCGGTTTTCTTTCTATAAACTCGCGTATATACGCGACTGTATTTCAGGAAACCCGCGTATCCAATTTAATCTTCTGAATTTAAGCAGTTTTGACTTTCTGCATGGCAGAGACTACTCCCATCTTCTGTCTGAGATATTCGAACGCTTCTCTGGGCAGAGGTTTGGTCAGTATATCAGCAACTTGTTCTTTGGAGGGAACATACTCCAACTTCACCTTTTGTTCAAGCACTTGTTCACGTCAAAAGTGATACTTGATGGGAATGTGCTTGGTCTTGGAATGCATAATAGGATTTTTTGAGATGCTGATGGTACTTGTATTATCACACATGATGGAGATAGGAGGTGAACATTTGATTTGAAAGTCTTGTAATGTTTGCATCATCCAAAGAAGTTGAGTGCAACATGATGCGGCAGCCACATATTTTGCTTCTGCTATAGATAAGGAAATAGAGTTTTGCTTCTTGCTGAACCAAGAAACTAACCGGGGCCCCATATAGAATGCACCACCACTAGTGCTTTTCCGATCATCAACATTTCCAGCCCAATCTGCATCAGTGTAAGCATGAAGAGTAAGATCAGCATTCTTTGGATACCATAGTCCAAAGTCTTGAGTTCCTTGTAGATATTTGAATATTCTTTTGATAGCCTGAAGGTGAGACTCTTTTGGATTAGCTTGGAATCGTCCAACAATCCCAACTACATGCATAATGTCTGGTCTAGTCCCAGTGAGATAAAGTAGACTTCCTATCATAGATCTGTATTCTGGTTGATTCACCGTGGGAGAATCATCATGAGAACTGAGATTACATCTAGTTATCATTGGTGTACTTACAGGTTTGCACTCTTCCATGCCATACTTCTTCAGAATTTTCTTAAGGTATTTTGCTTGTGATAAGAATATACCATCTGTAGTTTGATGCACTTGCAAGCCAAGAAAGAATGTTAGTTCCCCAAGTAAAGACATTTCAAATTCTTGCTGCATGACAGAAGCAAATTTCTGACTCATAGATTCTTCATTACTTCCAAAAATGATATCATCAACATATACAACCACAATCAATAGTTTATCATTTTCATTTTTTGTGTATAAGTTACTATCAGCAGACCCCTTTGAAAATCCTTGTTGATGAAGATATTTGTCAAGACAATAATACCATGCCCTTGGAGCTTGTTTGAGACCATATAGAGCCTTTTTAAGTCTACAAACAAGATTTTTATCATTTCCCAAAATGAATCCTTCTGGTTGTTCTATATAAACTTCTTCTTCTAGATCACCATTGAGAAAAGTGGATTTAACATCCATTTGATAAACTTTGATTTGTTGGAAGCTTGAAAAAGCAAGAAACATTCTTATGGCTTCAAGTCTAGCTACCGGAGCAAAAGTTTCTTCAAAGTCTATACCTTCTTGTTGAGCATACCCCTTGCAAACAAGTCTTGCTTTGTTTCTTACAACATCCCCATTCTCATTTTACTTGTTTTTGAATATCCATTTAGTTCCAATGACATTTTTGTTATGACGTCTTGGTACTAATTCCCAAGTGTGATTCTTTTCAATTTGATCAAGCTCTTCATTCATGGCTTGAACCCAACATTCATCTTTTCTAGCTTGATTGACATTGTGTGGTTCAATAGTGGATAGAAATGCCAGATAGCTAGAAGATCCCACAAGAGTCCTTCTTGTTTGTACACTTGATCCCTTATCTCCCAAAATTTGATATTCTGGATGATTCTTTTGAACATATCTGGATGGAGAATTTTTATATAAATCATATTCAGGTTCTTCATTGGGTTCACCTTCTATATCATTGCTATTTGATGTAAAAGGGCATAAGTCACCATCGTCTTCATTTGTTATTTGTTTTCCTTCTTTTGGGGCTGCAGGAGACTCATCAATAACAACATCAATAAATTCAACAATATTCCGAAGTCTTTTATTGTAACATTTATAGGCTCTACTCTTAGAGGAGTAACCAAGAAGTATTCCTTCATCTGCTCTAGGTTCAAACTTGCCAAGTTTTTCATCATTATTTTTGATAAAGCATTTACTTCCAAAAACTCTAAAATTCTTTACAGAGGGAGAATTACCATACCAGAGTTCATATGGAGTTTTGTCGCTATTTACATGAACATGTGCCTTGTTGAGAATGTTTACCGCTGTATGTGCTACTTCTCCCCAAAATGTGTCAGGTGTTCCAGAATCATCAAGCATAGCTCTAGCCATTTGTTGAACTATTCTATTCATTCTTTCTGCTACGCCATTTTGTTGTGGAGTGCCAGCTACAGAGAACTGTCTTTTTATGCCATGTTGTTCATAAAATTCAAGGAATTCATTTGAAATATATTCTCCTCCTCGATCAGATCTAATATATTTGAGTTTTAGATCTAATTCATTTTCAACCAGAGACTTGAAGATCTGAAATTTCTCAAATGGTTCGTCTTTGTGTTTAAGCAACCCAATCCAACACATTCTAGAGAAATCATCAATAAATAAGATATAGTATTGTTCACCACGAGGTGACTTTTTACTCATAGGTCCACATATGTCAGCATGAACGAGTTCAAGAGGCCTACTTGATGATCTTTCCTTGGCATTAAATTGCACTCTGGTCTGCTTGCCGAATTGGCAAGATTTGCATATGATACTTTCAGGTAGAGTAATATTGGGAAGACCACGAACAACATTAAGTCTGCTTGATTTGTTGATTTGAGAGAAGCTTAGATGCCCCAACCTTCTATGCCATAGCCAATTTTATGAAGATTGACTCAAGTAACATTGTTCTTTGCAGTTCTTCAATACATGCAGGTTACTTGGAGTTCTTTTTCCTTTTATAATTGTTTTACCTGTATCAAGATCACGAACCACACATTCTTTTGAACTAAAGACAACTTCAGTTCCTTGATCACACATTTGACTTACACTTAATAGGTTATGCCTTAAACCATCCACATACATGACATCATTAGCCTTCACCTTTTCTTTTAGAAACATAGACCCTTTTCCTTTAATTACAGCAGGAGTATCATTTCCAAATGTAACTTTCTTTTCCTTTTCTAGAGCACTATATGCAAGAAGTTTGTTTTTTTCACCTGTCATGTGTCTTGAGCATCCACTATCAATGTACCATTGATTTTCTTCACCTTCTGCAAATAACGCTATGCCACAATTTTCAACCTGTAATTCCTTCTTTTTCCATACTTTGGAATTTGAAGGATAATGCTCTTTTGGCTGAATTTTGCTCCTGCATTCAGATTCTTCATGCCCAAAGTTATTGCAATAAACACATTCAAATTCGTTTAGAAGAGGAGAAAAGTTGTTATAGGTATTCTTCTCAAATTCAATCCTTTTCTTTCTTGCTTCTCTAGTCATGATGGTTTTATATGAAATACATTGAACAACTTTATGACAAAAATTGTGACATGAGAAACATTGTCCATTGAAGAAGAAATTTCTGTGATCATGAAATCTTCTAATTGGATTTACCTGTTGATTAGTGTTTCTTTGAGAGATATTCCTGTTAGTGTTATTTGAATTGAGATGATCATGATTTACCTGTAATGATTCTTTATTCCCTTGCTGAGTGGCAGAATTTTGTAAACTAGCTGTAGCTGTTTTTAGATAATTTGGTGCTAAAGCCTGAGAATATTCTCCGGTATATCCAAGACCTGTCTTTATAAGAGGAGAACATTTTACCCTGATAATCTCATCTAAGGTTTCAAATCCTTTAGAAAATATAAGATTCAGAGTCTTTACTTTCTCAAAATATTTTCTTAGACTTACCACTTCACATTCTAATTTCTCAATGTTTTTCTTTGCTTCTTCAACCTGCTTTTCCAGAGTCTCTATGGTTATTTTCCTTTCTTCTAAGAGTATTTTACTTTCTTCTAAGCGTATTTTGAGTTGATTGTTTTCTTCAAGAAAGTCATTGTCCTCTAGAGCATCCATAAAAGTATCCTTTTATTCTCTAGATTTAAATGCCATGAGAAGTCTAAGATCTTGTTCACATTCTTCCTCACTATCAGATAGCCCATCATTGTCTTCATGAGTATAGTAAATTTTTCTAGTGTTAAACCGATTCTTATTCCTTCTTGCTACTTCCTTCCCTTTTGCAAGTGTTTATTTATGAGGACACTTAGCAGCATAATGCCCAATTATTCCACACTCAAAACATTTGAAAGGAAGCTTACCTCTGAACTGTCCTGTGCCAAGTTGGAGTTTCTTTACAAAATTTGCCTCATCTTTTTCTGAGATATATTGTGATCCTTCTGCTTCTTTTACTTCTTTCCCTTTTGTAGAATCTCTGAAGACAACATATTTGACTTCATATGGTCCTCCTCTTCTCATTTCATATGTGGTTAGTATGCCATGAAGTTGTACCACAATAGGATTTTGAAGATCCTGTTTTTCTCCAAGAGCAGAAACTTTTGACTCGAATTTTTCTGTTAGCGATCTTAACATTTTCTCAACCAAAGTGGATTCGGTTATTGTTTCTCCCAGATTTCTCATACGATTTACAACATCATAAACACGTAAAACGAAACTGGCAATACTCTCATCACTATGCATATTCAAATTTTCATATTCAATTATGAGAGTTTGGAGTTTTTCACTTTTTACCTTTGCATCACCTTCATAACTTAGAATGATTTTGTCCCACATTTCCTTTGTTGTATTTAGCTGCATGAATTTGACAAATTCAGATTCAGTCAGACTTCCCATTATAGCATTGACCGCCTTTGCATTTGATTCATAATTCTTCTTTTCAGTCGGATCTGTTGGTATTGTAGCTGGATATTTATATCCTTGTTCAAAAATGGCCCATACATCTATTCCCATAGACTAAAGATAGGATCTTATCCTTGTTTTCCAGAAGATTAAACTGCTTCCATTAAAGAGCGGAGGCTTGATAGATGCTTTTCCATCTTGATTGCTCATCTTGCTTGATCTTCCTTCTAGCGGCTAAAATTTTTCCGAAGGACCTGCTCTGATACCAATTGTTGGGAAAAATACTGAGAGGGAGGGGGGGGGGGGGGTGAATCAATATTTAGAGCTAACTGATAAGCTTTTTACTTTTCTTTTCTCAAAACCCATACGCTACTTTACAGAACAAAACTAGCGTATATACGCGGATATCCTTAAGGAAACTCGCGTATGCTCAGAGCTTTTATTATGAATTTGATTCGTAAATAATTGCATCATTTATTCATTAGATGTTAAGTAGTAAGCATGTGTAGTAAAAATAGAATAAACCATCACACATAAGCAACACACATGAACACCATGATTTAAGGTGGAAACCCAAGTCGGGATAAAACCACCGCTGCCGTCGTCTCAGCCTTCAATATTTATTATAAAGAAAACTTCTTACAACCATGTACTGGCGCAGACTCATACCAGCACGCAGGCACCCACCTGCAGAAGGCTACAACCTTCTCGTTTACCAGAATTTCCTGGAAGGGAGCTACAACGCCCTGCTCTCGTTTACCAGCGTCTCCTGGAAGGGAGCTACAACCCCCTGCTCTCGTTTACCAGCTACCACTGGAAGGGAGCTACTACCCCCTCTTTGAAGGCTTCGAACCTCAGCACCACTGCAGACCATGTTTCATCAATTTTCAAACTGGATCAAACAGCTTCAACTTAACTCTTCACTTATCAACAAATATACTTCGCCCAATGCTTCAAACAGAACAGTGAAACCACTGTAACCAGAATATCAGAGATAACCCAGACTTCGGAATAGATATGTAGAAACACATTCAACCTTGAGCAATCATTAGTTCAGATACCATACACGCTTTTATTTAATCTGACCCGCGTATACACACGCTTTTCATGAAAAGAACCCGCGTATACATCTGTGCATTTCTCAGAAAACCCTAACTGCCCATACGCACTTTTATTTCATTAGATCCGCGTATACACGTGCTTTTCATGAAACGAACCTGCGTATAGATATATAAAAGATAAACTTTGTAGAACAGATCAGATCTATGAACTTACCCAGATTTTTTCAATTTCTTCATTAGATTTGTGCCAGGTCTTCATCACTTCTTTTCAGATCATCCTAGAGATTCATCATTTCTAGATCTACAGATCTTGAAACTTCATCATATTCATAGGTGCATCACAGATTCAGATCTATCAATTAAGAACAGAGTTCAACCATGCAGATATACTTCAGAGTGAAGTATTCATTAAAGCCCAGACAGTTGCACTCCCCCTTTGCACTATGATTTTCTTCTCCTTAAATAGATTTAGCCTTTGTCAATAACATGAGCCAAAACCACACAACTTCCTATGGTATTCCTGGACGGGATCAAATAAATAATCAAGCGCTCAATACTTTGGGCCAATACTATGGTAATGCCCCCTGGTTTTATAAAATTAGAGCGCAAATTGGCATACGTGACTTGGAACGTTAATTTACGCGTACATACACGAATTCTCCTTAATAAAACCGCGTATTCCTTGTGACATACCTTGTTCAACATTATTCTAGCACTTTCTGAATTGTATCTTCATCAAAGTCAATACATTGTATCATATTGCCAATAATCTCCCCCTTAACTCATCAAGTAGGTTTCCATCAAGTTCAATAGGTTTCCATCAAGAACAACTTCATCAAATAGGTTGCCATCAACTTTATCAAGTAGGTTTCCATCAAGGACAACACTCTACATCATATTGCCAACAAAGAAGAAAAATGAGGATATAGCTGCCTTGAGGAAACAAATCAAACTTCCTCAAAGTGATCATCCTCAGACAAAGGAAGTCTTACAGGAACAAAAGGAAAAATATGAAATGATGAGTTGAATACTTCAACTAATACCTCAAATTAAGGAAATGGAAGTACAGATAGACCAACTTGTCCAAGAAAAGGAGACACTAAAAGAGCCAATGATTCCTATAGTCATCCCAGTCATCACTGCAGCAGTGCCTTCAACTTTAGGAGAAAATTTGGCACCCAAAGAACCACTCGCCATTGTAGTTCCAGTGGCTTCTTCAACAACTTCAGCTACTGAATCCTCTACAACAACATTGCAACCTACAAATGAAAGCGATCAACTAGTGAAAGAAATGGAAGAAATTTCTTTGAAGACAAATGAAATTAACAAGTTGAAAAAGATAATTGAAAATCTTGTGAAGAAAAATAAATGCTAAAATACATGAAAAAATACCAATAGATAGAGTGAATAGGTAAAGAAGTTACAAAGAGAATTAACTCTCAAGGATCAGATATCATACATAAAAAATTACCTATGGAATAATGTAATTGAAGCCGTCCATGATGTATGGCCTTCAATTTAGGTAATTTTTTAGCAAAGAGAGTTATTATTGGAAGCCCAAGCAAAAATCCAAAAGACACAAACTGATTTGGTTGATAAACCAAAACAAGCTGTAAGATTAATCATTTTCCTCAACAACAAGAATATATAGGAATTATAAGAACTAAAAATCAATGATAGGACAACAACTATCCTAGAAATTAGGAAATTTACCACCAAAATAAATTTGATGAGGTAGCTTGAAGAAAAATGTTAAGGTGTGAATACCTCTATAACCCGATTCATGGTTAAGTTCACTAATTTAAGGCAAAATGGACTTCCTGATATCATGGTTATTAATGATAAGTTAATGCCTCAAAATTATTATGACAAGAAGATAAGAGATTATGCCAAGGAACAGGTGAATAAGCCAACAGGTCAAGGCATCTCCACAGGAAAGGTGTTACTGAAAAGTTTTGAAGATTTAATTTATTTGCAATATGAGATCAAACACCTATTTGTCATCAAGCCAACCTTTGCTAGGTATACTGAAGCTGATGAGAATTTTAGGAAACTAAAAAATATTCAAATTCCTAAAAATGAGGATTGGCAAGCACTTACTGATTTATTATGTAGAATGAAAGACAAACAAATGAAAAAAAAAAAAATCTGTTTGTTGATTCACTGTCAAAACAAATTTTACAACAGTAAAGCAGTTTTACTAAAGGTTAAAAAGTATCCAAAAAGAAAGAGTATCGGTGAGAAAGAGTATCAGTGAAGGCAGGTTAGATTCCAAAAAAAATATCTAAGAGCCAGCAAGGACACATAGGCAACCAACTACTTCTTATCCTAAAAACAATTTCTATTTCTTTTGAATAAAATAGGATAGCTTGCTGATTTGTTAGGCAGCTGTCACTATTATTGTTGTAAGATATTTTATTTTCCTAAGTTAATTCCTAGAAGTCATATAGGATATTTTTTAAAACATTATGTATAAATACTTTTCTCTTTTGAAGTATTTTGTGTGGAATAAAATTGCTGGAGATTACTATAGATATTTTGTTGACTTGAAGGCTTTGGATTTCTATTTTGAGTAGCAGACTGGATCAAATATTTGGCATCATACTTCAGGATCCAAGTGATAAGCTATCTGGATTGAAGTACTCTCTAAAACTTGTCATTGTTATTCTTCTTTGTTACATGCATACATCTGTGTTTTAATTCTAAATCTGAATGTATAACTAGGAGTATTACTACAACACATGTTAACATCACCATGTTTTTAACTTGTTATCATTTCTTTTTTTTCTTCTGATTTCCGGTGTAGGGAACCCTTAATTTCTCCCTCTCCTGTTTTACCTCTATCTACTACTTTCCTTTTACGGATCAAAGGATCCTTAAGTGTCCTTTATCCCGATCATACCACCTCACAAAACCAATTTTCCAAGATATCCAAGGGTTATCTATCTTTCCTTGAGGACATTTGACCTTTTCGGACTTGATCCCAGTTCTGCTAGCTTGAATTAGAATCCATATCCGAATGGACAAGTAGATTTCCCTCTATCCATCCCTCCAAGTTAAATTTTCTCACCAAATCCAACAAAACCGAACCAAAATTTCACTTTCATAGCTACCCTAATATTCACAAATTAAAACAAAGTTAAATTTTAAAGAGAGAGCCCTCTTTGAACCTTGAGAAGGCTAGATATTAGAGTTTGAAGTAGGTTTGTGGTTACCTCTAGTATTCTTTGACTAAAAACCAAAATCCCACAACTTAAGAATTTACTAGAGTGATAACATTACTGGCGACCATAATGGGGAAAAAACCACTCCTCATTCATAGAATTAGTCTTAAAGGAAACATTTAATTCATATTTTTACTTTAAGATTGATTTTATAGGTTGTGGGTATTGAAAATTTGTAATTCTGGCTTCTAGGAAAACCTACTATACCAGGTCCAACACAAATCCTAAGCCTGCTGTTATAGTAGATAACCCAGACTGAATTGGTAAAAAGAAAAAACAAACAGAAAACTTAGATGCTGAAATCTCATTAATAAGAGTCAATTCATTACCAAGAGAATTAGAAAGTCTGCAAGATATTGATTTTGATCTGAAATTTGAGCATTCCTTATTTAAAGGTAAATCTAAAAGTGATTTGAAAACTGTTGTTTTAGACCCTTCTTTTATTTCATTTTTGAATGCAAAACAGAAATCTATTGCAGTAAGTTCTAAATCTAAGAAAGCTAAATATCAGACTAAAGTTGAAAAATTTAATGTTACTATTCTAAAGGATATTGATGAAGCTATTGAATTAGCTCAGTTTTTGACTTATGCAAACAGACCTCCAGTTTCTAAATTACACACCACAATAATAGCAGCTAGAGATTCTTTTGTGTATGTTGTTACATCATTCATAAATTCTACTACCAGCTCATCTACAAATCCATTTATCCCTAGGCTACCTTTACAACCTAGAGTATTATTTCCACCAATCACTTCATCCACTATATCCATCAGTTCACCTTTTGATTTCTTAAATATATCATCCTCATTTCCCAACACTTCAAATACAACCTTTAGTTAGTCTGCTATTATTTCCAGTACAGCTCCAAGCAGTTCTACCTTACCTCCTAGCCAAGCTAAGCTTCAAGCTATGGCTGCTAGATATGCTCCCCTGGTCTTATCACAACAACTTCATGACATGCCACAAGACTATCAAAATAAAATACCACTGTTTGATGGCACTACCCAATATACTTCTTAGCAATACATTACTAAGATGACAGACTTCTTTGAAATTTATGAAATTGATGTCTCAGATGTTCAAATGACACTGTTTGCGCAAACTTTAATAGGATCAGTTAAGAAGTGGTTTAAAGATTTAGCTACTGGTAGTGTAACTGATTTAGCTGTCTTTTTTTAATTTTTTTTTAAATAAATGGGAAAATAAAAAGAACCCCTTCCGAATTTTGTCTGAATTTGATTCATTAAAAAGAGCTCCAAATGAGTTAGTCCAAAGTTACTGCACCAGATATAATAGTGTCTATAATTCTATCCCTGAAAATCTTAAACCTACTCCTTATTCAATTCTGCTCAAATTACTTGATGGATTTGATACATATATGGCTTACCAATTAAGGGAATGAGATGCAGACACCTTAGAAAAAATGAAAACAGATGCAGTTAGTGTAGAAGTGAACATTTTAGCCAGAAAAGATAGACTCAGAAATGAAAGAAGAGTGATCATTAAAGAAGAAAATGCCAATTCAGACACAAAAATAGATGTGATTGCTAAAACCTTATAAAGAGTGAATTATATACTAGATAATATAGAGAGAATACCTCAGTGGGATAACCAACAACAAATCAGAAATTCGAATTTTAGAAAAAACATAAATTCTGGAAAAGCAAAAGAAACAGCTCTAGACCAAACAATAAGGCTACCATTCCAAGAGAACTATGCTGAAAGTTCTCAGAATAATGATAATGATGAGGATACAATTAATATAATGGGAATATATGACAATAATACCATTTTTCTAACTCAGGAAGATCATGAATTATTTGAACTCCAACAACTCAAATTAGATTCTAGCGAATCCTTTGATTATAAACAAGGTTATGATTATGCAATAAATGAAATACACAGTCAATATAACCTTAGAAACAAGAAAAACAATGAGCCTTCTACCAAGAAAGCTTCCCAAAATCAGAATCAGAAAACAGTAGAAGCTCCCAAAACAAAGGTTCTGCAAATTCTCCCAAGGGAAAATAAGCAAAACTCAAATTCTTCCCAAAACATTTCTAGTCCTAAGAAAGGATCAGGCCCTAAAATTGTTAATATTACTGATGAAGTTTCTCAAACTGAAAAATATTCACAAAAATACATTGTTTCTAAAGCTTCTAATTCTGTAAAAACAACAAATTTAGATCCTAAAAAACCTTATGCTGATCATAAAACAGTAGACCCAAAAAATGTTACTTCAAAAACATCTTCTGAAAGTCTGAAAGAACATCTACTGCTTCACCAACAATCCCTGAAAACAAATTTAGAAGTAGTAAAACACAAGAAACACAAAAAGAGAATCCAAAAACACTTGAAAATGAAAAAACAACTGTAGAAAAACAAGACAAACCAACACAAACTACAATTACTAAAGAAGAATTGATTCAAATCAGTAAAACTCAACCTATATTCAACATACAATGAGAAATTGCAAAGCTTAAAATACCAATTCCTTTGACTGAATTGGTAAAAAATGACTTGTATAAATCAACCATAACTGAAACATTAAATATGAATGATGGTGAAGACTCCATAAATCTAAATGATGAACAACCAGAGTTGATTTTTGGCCTAGATGTGAATGGAAAACATGCATATGGTGGAGTTCCTCCATTTTATATTAGTCTCACCATTCATGATCAAATTATACATAACATAATGCTAGATTTAGGAGCTTCCCATAATCTAATGCCCAAATCTATCATGGAAACTCTAAATCTAGAAATTACAAGGCCATACAAAGATTTGTTTTCTTTTGATGCAAGTAAAGTTAAATGCCTATGTTTAATCAAAGATTTGTGTGTAACACTAGTTCAATACCCTGGTAAGAGTATATTAATGGACATTGTAGTAGTTGATGTCGCACCAAAATATGTAATGTTACTTTCTCACTCATGGGGAGAAAATTTACAAGGATCTCTGCAATTGGACATGTCTTATGCTACTATATCAGTTTTTGGCCAGCCTAAAAAGTTATATCGGGAAAAATTAATGAATTACATGGTTAGTAGTGCTGAAAGATATATACGTTACCCCATTTACTCTACACCAACTAACCTTGATTCTTTTATCCTATGTAACTCTGAAAATAATGAAATCCAAACTGAACTAGTAGAGAAAAACAGAGCACCAAATAATGATAATATTTTTCATGAATCCCTATTGCATTTAGAGTTTGATGGTTCAGTGAATAAGTTAGGAGCATGAGCAGGAGTCTAGATAAAAAATATGGAGACTAATCATTCTAAAGGTCATGCTTTCAGGCTCAATTTCAAATGTACAAACAATATGGTTGAGTATGAAGCCCTCATCCTAGGACTCCAAATCATTATGAACTCAGGAGGAAAAAGAATTTTAATCACGAGAGATTCAGATTTGATCATAAAACAAGTAAATGTAATTTATTCTATTTACAATCCTAGACTAAGCAGATATAGAGACACTATCATAGATTTAAAACATGATTTATTGGAATGTAAGTTTGTTGTTATACCTAGAAACAAAATATACAAGCTCATTGTCTTGCAACTTTTTCTAGTACATGCAATTTACCATTCCAACCTAATCATAGATATACTGCTGAAGTCAAACATAGGCCAATAATTCCAGATAATGTTAAGTATTGGTAGATTTTTTCTTAGGATGAACAAATTTACAAGTTTATGAACAATGAAGGAGAATTTCAGAATTGTAATATAGATACAGATTGTACTATAAGTCATGATTTGGATTGTGAAATAGATTTACATAACTTAGATGTAAATAGAATAAAGTTTGATAAACCTACTAGATTTAGTCAAGCTGATATAGATAGCTTAGATAAAGTAGAGATTGAAGAAATTATTGAAGATGAATCAAACATATTGAATCTTAAGGATAATTTTTTACCTAAAGTTTTAACCCCCTTAGAAGATCTTTTGACTCCAATGATGTAGCTAGAAAACCAAAAATGGAGCCAGTAAGATGTGACATAGAAGAATGTAACATTGGTACAGAGTTAAAACCAAAAATAATCAAACTGTCCAAAATTTTACCTCAGCAAGAGAAGGATAAATATATTGAGATTTTAAAGGAATATCAAGATGTGTTTGCTTGGAGTTATGAAGATTTAAAATCTTATGATACAAAAATAATCCAACACAAAATTCCAATAAAAGAAGATCAAAAGCCATTCAAACAAAAGTTTATAAGGATTAATCGTGTGCTATTACCTTTGATTGAAAAAGAAGTTAAAACTATGTATGTTGCCCAGATCATTACACCAATCAGATATTCTGGTTCGGTTTCCAACTCAGTCCCAACGAGAAAGAAAACAAGAGAAATTAGATTGTGTGTTGACTTTAGAAATCTTAACAAAGTATCCTTAAATGATAATTACCCTTTACCTAAAATGGAACACATATTACAAAGGATATTGGGTTCTTCAAGGATTTCACTGTTAGATGGATTTTCAGGATACAACCAGATCCTATTCCAAGAAGAATACCAAGCTAAAACAACATTTACTACTCCTTGGGGCACTTTTATGTATGTGAAAATGCCTTTTAGTTTAATGAATGCAGGAGAAATCTTCCAAAGGGCTATGGACATAGCCTTTGCAAAGGAAATACATGAGTTCTTAGTAATTTACTTAGATGAAATTACTGTGTTTTCCAAAATAGATAATGAACACTTGGATCATTTGAAACAAGTCTTTATTAAGTGTAGGAAATATGGCATATCTTTAAACCCTAAGAAAAGTCTGTTTGGGATAGAAGAAGGTAAGTTACTAGGACACATAATCTCAAAATAAGGAATTATAATATATCCTACAAGGATAGAAGAAATTATGAACATCAGCCCACCAAGAAACATCAAAGAACTACAAGCCTTTCTAGGTAAGATAAAATTTTAAAGAAGATTCATATCTAATTTAGCTGAGATAATTAGAGAAAAAAATAACATGCACAAAAAAGATTCAGTTCTTAGATGGACTGTTGAGGCTAAACAATCATTTTACTCTATCAAACAAGCCTTAACCAAAACTCCAATCCTAATAAGTCCCGATTTTAAAAAATATTTCATGATTTTTTCATTTGCTTCAGAACACACCATTGCTACATTTTTACTGTAGAAAAATGACCAAGGATTTGAACAACCCAAAGCTTTTTTCAGTAAGGCCCTTAGAGATTCCCCTTTGAACTACAAAATTATGGAAAAACAAGCCCTAGCTTTGGTAAAGGCTATTAAAGACTTCAGAGTTTATATTCTCTACTCACACATTATTGCCTATGTCCCAAATTTTGTAGTTAAAGATATTCTTACTCAGGATGGTCCTGATAGAATAAGAGGTAAGTCGATTGCCACTATCTTAGAATATTACATAGAAATAAAACCCACAAAGCTCATTAAAGGTCAAGGATTAGCCAGACTTATGTCTGAATCCAATTGTAATGCCCTAGACATATTGTTTTTTGCTCAACTAGATGATCAGGAAGAGATGGTGACTCCATCGATCAGTGAAGCCTTTTCAGACTCAGCTTGGTATACATATATCATATTTGTATTACAAAGCTTACAAGCTCCTCCTGGATTGTCAAGAACCAAATCTAGATTTTTAAAACTTAAAGCAGTAAGATTTTGTATCGTAGATAATGTACTTTTTTGGAGAGATGATAGTGGGATTTTACTAAATTTTTTACTAAAGGAATAAGCTAACAAAATACTTGAAGAATTCATGCAGGTGACTATGGAGGACACTTATATTGGAAAACTATAGCAGATAAGATTCTGAGAGCTGGTTTTTACTGGCCTACCTTGTTTGCTAATGTCAAAAAATATGTTACTTCATGTCATAAATGCCAAATTTTTTAGGGTAAGAAGAAATTATTACCCCTCCCTTTAAAGCCTATTTCAACTGAAATTCCATTTCAACAATGGGGTTTAGACTTCATTGGTGAAATTCACCCCCCCCTCTTCAGGCCAACATAAGTGGATTTTAATAGCCACTGATTATTTTACCAAGTGGATTGAAGTCATACCATCCAGACAATCCACAGATATTGTCATTATTTCCTTCCTAGAAAACAACATTATTTCAAGATTTGGATGTCCCCAAAAGATAATTATTGATAATGCAGTAGCATTCAAATCCTAGAAAATGATTTACTTTTGCCACAAATACCATATTACCCTAGGCCACTAAACTGCATATTAAGCCCAGGCTAATGGCCTAGTTGAATCCTCAAACAAAAGCATTGTAAATATCATCAAAACGTTACTTGGAGATAATAAAAAGACTTGGAATAAGAATTTAGTCAATGCCTTATGGGCAGATAGAATTACTACTAAAAAATCCATTGGTACTTCACCTTACCAACTATTTTATGGAATGGATGTTGTTTTTCCATCCTCCCTAGGTGTAGCGGTGATGAAAATTATCTAAGAATTACAGGTTGAAACAAATGACATCCAAAGAAGGATAAATCAAACTATTCACTTGCAAAAAAAAGGGAAGAAGTTTCTATCAAATATCAAGTCATTCAAGATAAGATCAAGAAAATATATGATAAAAAGACTAAAGAGGATGATTTTTACATAGGATATAAAGTGTTAAAATGGGATTCTAGAAGAGAAGACAAAGAAAAACATGGAAAATTTGAGTTTTTATGGAAATGACCTTATGTAATTTATGGATATAGAGGTAATAATGATTTCTTTTTGAAAGAATTGGTTGGAACGGATCTACAAGAAGGACCAGTTAATGGCAGAATGCTGAAGCACTACTACTCCCTTGAGTTAACAAATAGCTACTTTTTATTCACTTTGATCATTGTACATATATATTGCAAAGTTTAGATTGGATTGGATGTTTCCTTAGAAAATTTGAAGCCTGGAGAGAAGGCCCTAAGCTTTGAGAGGTAAATATCATAAGTATGAATAAGTTGCAAATATCATAAGACATTTACAGGGTCATCACAGTCAAATTGCAAAGGCTACTAGTCTCAGAGTTCTTGATATCTCACTATGAAATGTCATCTCCATGTGGAGCCACTGTTAGGTTAGTATGATAATAGGATTCATATAATTTTGAATTGACTTTGATAGTCTTGTAAATATGTACATACCTTTCTTTCTGCAAATTGTTTTCCCATATTTGAAAAATGAAAAAATAATAAAAAGTCAAAAAGAGGGTAAAAATTCCTAAAAGAAAAATCGAAGGAATTAGAAAAATGTAGACCCCAAAAGAAAAAGAGATAAAATAAGACCTGAAAGTGAGCAAGATCAAATGCCACTACTTTTACTTTTTACTGCAAGAATAATGATTATGTGCAGAGTGTCAATAAATTCCATAATCCATGATTAGTTAAACAATTTAATCTTAACTTTTCATGCTTTCAGTTTCATGTTTTAGATAGGGAATAAAGATTTTTCAAACAGTTTAAACTTGACAAATCATTAGATAGATAGAGAATAATGAGGATCTCAACAATTTAATATGAGCCCTAGGATGAGATAAGCTAGATTTAGATAGTTTTATGCTTTGAAAGAATTTTTTTTAAGGTTGCAAGCCTAAATGCACCTACAAAATGAAGAAAAAATGTTAGAAATAGTGTTGGGAATGTAGAAAGCAGTTGGAAAATCATGTAATAAAACATCATCGTGAAAAATCACTAATTCCACCTCCAATATGAGTATTCAATATTCTAAGATATCAGTTAAATAGGCTCCAAGAATTTCTCTGACTTTTGTTCGGACCGGACCCAAGGCTCAATGACTGGTTAGTTAAAAATATTGAGTTCTTATGTTAAACCCACATTTAGCAACATTTACCCTTCATTCATACATTAAAACCCTTTTTCCTAAGTAAAGGCACATTCTTACTTAGTAAAATTATAACCCTAAAATTATTAACTTCATCCCTTCAAAAGCATTCATAAAAACCTTCAAAATTACATTTATCCTAAGTATTAGTGAAAGAAATGTAAAAATGAGCAATGCTTGATGTTATACTATACTTAGAGATAATATGTATTTTGTTTTTTACACTAACCTTTCATATTATCCTTTAACATACTTTTATTAAATCCCTAAGAAATACCCTCCCGTAGTTATTAACTCCATTATATCTAAATACCCCAAAAAACCCACTATTATAACATTTAGACAAAAGTCTATTATCCCATGTGTGCAAATAAAAACCCCAAATTATAAACACTTTGGTCTAAAACTATCGTTATTGAAATATCCCGCCCCTATGGTTTGAAAACTGTGAAAGTTGAAAAACTATATAATATATATTATTGCGCTCGAACATAACATTTAAAACATGTCAAAAAGGTTTTAAATACAAATATTAATCCCCGACTATACCATGATTAAAATATTTCATATATGTTTTAAACCATATAACCCCCACCACATCTTAACCCTTCTGCCTAGTGTTAGTGCCTAAATCTACCTCAGGCTGAAGGAAGGCATAGTTCAGGGTAACATCATACCACGCTCAGTCTGATAGCTAGCCCTACCAGAATAGGAGAGGGCTCTCCCCGGGTCAATCTCAGCAAAAATTAATCAATAGGGCTTCAGATGACTTGAAATTAATGCTGATTTTAGGCTAGGTATATAAGTAGGAGGGTTTGATTGAAAATTGTGGGTTGAAAAGAGCAAGAGAAGGGACTATTGGGCTATGAATTTGGGGCTAGTTTCTGCCGGCAAACTTGGGTCAAATAAAGTGCAATGCAAAGCCAAATTAAAGATGTAATGAGAGAAGAAAATAGGGAAAAGATCGCTGCCCTGTAGGCATCAATCAGGGGATGGATCTACAATGACAACTTTAGAAGAAAGAGAAGCACCGGGTTACTCAACAGAGCATCTAACAGAGGATGGATTATGAAAAGATAACCACTACATCAAACAACATAATCATTGTGAGAGGAGCATCGTGCGTGGATGGATTCCTAACACTTCCCTTAGAGAATGATGTAAAAAAATTAGCAGAAAAAAAAAGCATGGAAATGAATTTACAAGAAAAACATGCTGCACATTAAACACTGTGATGAATCCCAAATTTAAAGAGCAGAAAAAAGCTTTATTAAAATACTATTCGATGAAAACTTTACACAATCCAATAGCAGCCTCCCTCTGCTGCAAAAATCCAACCCCTACACTATGAAATTAATAAAATATATAGATTTTCTCATCCTTGTACTAAGGGAATTGAGCTCAACCATTTTCTTAAAAATAGAATCAGTTACATTAAACTTGGGCCGAATTTCTGAAAATAGGTGTTGAAGATGAACTCGTATATCCTAAACCATAGCACTTGTGACAAAAATTAAAGAGGTTTTTATAGATAAGGTCATTTTGGAGACAAACCTCTCTAAAATTTGGGAAATTCGTTTCCAGTTGCTCGCAATCTGTTCCACAAAATCATCTCTAAAACAGAAAATCATTAAAAATTTAAATCTGTGAAAATGAGCTGTAAAGATCTAGTCACATATCCCAATTCGTGACACCTTTGAATAAACTGAAAGAGTTTTTTTTTGTATTGATTGTGTTTAAAAAAAACCTCCTTGGTTTTTTTATAATTACTTTCCATCTGTTGTAAAATGGCTGCGCACTAAAATGACTAAAACAGTAAAAAATATGAAAATTTTACTTTGTTTTAATGTAGGCTCCAAATATCACTGTATATCTCCCACATAGTAGCACCCGTGCATAAAATTAAGGAGGTTTTTGTTATTTTCTATGTGATGAACAAAAACCTCTTTCACTTTTGATAAATTCCTTACCATTATTTCACAAACTGATTTTGTACTAAACTTGTCATTGTGTGCAACAACTGACCTCAAAACATGCATAACCAAGAATCACTCATTCATTTTGATCATATATTTTAATCCGGGAGCCAGTTACTGGAGTGTGATATACCGTTGGAAATATTTTTCCGAGCTTCTTCTAATGGACACACTTGTGACATTTTTTGTGCTAAACATCATGTGAAAAACATCTGACAAAACTAGACATAGTAAGAGCTCATGCTGATCCCTGGTGACAGGCTGCGAAGACTGGAACTAACGCCTAGGAAAAGACCCAGTCCCACGTTTCCATTATGATGCAACTTCCGAAACGATCATGGCCGTTCACATTCAACCTTTAGATCTGATGGATAGAACTTAATATCTCATGAAAATATGTCTGACCCTTCAAACACCATATCCGCATGAAATGAGTGGTTTCGTCCATTTCTTTCTCCTCCACGTGGCCTTCCCTCATTTGATCGCGTTTGTTGAGGTTAAAACAACTTACCACTGGAAACCCGTGCGCTAACCGCCAATTTTAAAATATTTTTCATTCCAAATGCCGAACAAGACTTGCATTCGATACCATTAAGATGTTTTATAAAACATTTGGTTAATGCGTTTATTCATTTATCTTGCGCGCTTAACCTCTGTATTGCTTCCCCGACTGTATAAACTATGTTAAAAGCCCCTGGTTTCCATTTTTATGCCCAAAACTTCCAAAATTTACCAAAGTACACCCGTCAAGGCTGTTGAGGAAGATGCACCTTGCTCCAGATAAACTGTTGAATCCATCAATTCGACCAGAAACTGTAAAAACCCTTTCAAAGCCAATACTTGCATTGAAACAGGTATTTTTCTTAGAATTCAACCTACAATCAAGTTGGAAAACCATTTTTAAAGAAATAAAAACATTTTAAAATAAGAGATCGAGTAAGTCAATTGCCCAAAAGTCCCAGAAACAGGCCAAACTCTACCAAAATTTTCCCAGAAACCCTGTTTGTCTGCTACGCAATTTTTCAAGTAAATTTATCAATTTTTCATAGTTTAATGATCCATTTGAAGCTCTAAAAGGCTAGAAAACCTTTGCATGTATCCTGAAACCCTCTGTAATCCTTTTCAATAGAAATTTAGACCCATTTCTCAGTCAAAAAACTTAGAAAACCCCTGTTTTTTGTTTTAGATAAGTTTCAAAGCCTTAGAACTTCCTTGATAAACCTAATTGGGCAGAAAACCCAAAAAGAGACTCTATTTTGCTTAATTTTCCCCATCAAGCTATGCTATAGTAAAATTTCCTCTACAAACTGCTTAAACTTGCAGAAGAAAATAAAGATGCCTAAAAAATAGAGTGTTAGCAAGCCTGAAAGTTCTAAAGCTCCTAAACCTACTCCTGCCATGACCCCAAATACTGCAATTGTGGTCAATCCATTAAAACCCCCAGTTTTTGATATTGAATGCATTCCCCTAGCTGATACTGACTATAAAATAGATGATCCCATAGTTGAATTCAATCTATTAGATATCCATAAGTGGTGTTTTGAGAAGTATTTAGATGATCATGAAGAAATTCATGTTTCGGAATCCAATCTGCCCAAACATGTAGTCCCTCTGACTCACCCTTGTTAAGAAATTATCAGATTATTTCACCAGTACTATATTTGTGAACAAAGAACTATTGTGAATGCCAGTAAAGAAGTCCTATTTACCATCACTGTAGAGTCAATAAACCAAATGTTGCAGCTTCAACCATACCCCCAAGCAGTCCCTTTGTCTATTGAGGCCCTCACTAAGCTATACATTAGCTTAGATTTTCCTAAAAGGTTCATGATTTTTCAGACTTTTATGCCCCTGCATGTTGAAATTCCCAAGTTAAATCCTCCATGTTCAACTGCTAAATTCCCTAAAGTTTCAAGGCATGTAATCTCCATGCTTTCCTCCATCCTTGGGTATTTCACTGATGAGCACACTGATGAGTCTATCTTGGGATTCTTGTCCACCTTTTCTCCAGGTCAACCACCTTTAGTTATATTTGACTATGTTGGTTTCATTGCTGATAGTATTCACTATCAATTGACTAATTTACAGCTAGAAGGAGTACTCAGATATACCTCCTATCTTTTCCACATGTTTCTTTTCTTCCAATCAAATAGCTTTCCAATTTCACTTGAAAAGTTGGATATAGAAGGAAAACCTCTATCTTTCATCTTTTGGACATCCATACTCAGAAAAGAAGGTAGAGATTTCAGTTATTCAGAGTTTTCAGAGTTGTTTTTACATCTAGTAATCACCATGTTGATGAAAACAGAGCAACCTAGAATAAGTGAGGAAATGAAGAAAATATTGCAGTTTATTAGAACAAAAGAATTTTGGGGACTGGTATTTGTATGAGAAATTCACTGAAATCAGAGTTTTTGGGTCAAACTTGTTTCCTTACAAGTTACCCAAACATCCAACAATGAGGATTTTTGCCTTGGAGTACATCATGCGGATCCTAATTTTGATTCTATTAACTTCATGGAAGCCAAGAAGAAGACCCAATTCAAACTTAAAAATCAAATTGAGCCATTCATATGTAATCACAGAGATGCAAAAAAGGAAGCAGCAAATCAACTAATGGAATATAAATTTGAAGAAAGTTTCCCATGGAATTATGATCCACAAGGGATCTTAAGTAAAATAAGGGTAAAATGTAAATTGACATCCTTTATCCACGAATGAAAACCAGAAATAGAGAAGTTTTCTAATCAAATTGAGTGGGTTGAAAACACTTTAAAAAGGCAGTTAACTAAAGGAATACTAGTCACACTTTGGAAATTTCTAAATAGCCAGAGAGATCCACTAAGAGAATTAGAGAAGAGGGAGCTTATACTGCAGAGACTACAAGAAAAACAAAGTTCAAGATCATTTACAACAAAAGGAAAAAATTAGATACAACAGCTAAAGGCAAAATGCCAATAGATGTTGAAGAAACAGAGCCCTTGAATACCAACACTGATTTTCCAGAGACAAATGTAGCTACTGTAGTTATCAGTGAGCCAAATCACAATGAATAACAACTGAATAATGAAGATACATAGATGATGGAAAGGAAACAAATTATGGAGGCTTCTTCCTCACATTCAGCTGAGGAAAAGGATTTGGATATTAGGGAGAAATACAAGAAAATCAAGTTGAATGATGAGGAAATCAATACTGAAATTTACTCTCAGTTTTTGAAACAAAAGACAGGTAATGAAAACATATTCCTATCAGCATTTGATTATTCAACTAAAAAATTGATTATGTCAGTATTACAGCCCACAGTATTAGTGCCAAAGACAATTGCTAATTATAAGAAAGTTGATATGGAAGTAGCTACAGACAAAATCCATGAATTAGATCAAATAGAGTTTCATAGGAAAACTTCAGAGATGTTGTATTCCACAGTCACAAAAAAAGCTATGAGTGCTCATAAGCTTCAAAAGACCATCTCTAATATGCAAGATCAAATGGTGATGGATAAAGCTTCATCATATGCAAAGGATCTAAGGATAAAAGCCTTAGAAGATTTAGTATTGCAGGTAAGATATGATCCTACAAACATCAAAGTAGCAGAAGCATTGGTAAAGAAGAAAAATGACGATATAGATGTCTTGAGGAAACAACTCAAACTTCCTCAAAGTGAGCATCCTCAGAAAAAGGAAGTCTTACAGGAACAAAAGGAAAAATATGAAATTATGAGTTTAATACTTCAACTGATAGCTCAGATTAAGGAAATGAAAGTATAGATGCACCAACCTATCCAAGAAAAGGAGACAGTAAGAAAACTAGTGATTCCTACAGTCATCCCAGTCATCACTGTCGCAGTGCCTTCAACTTTAGGAAAAAATTTGGCACCCAAAGAACCACTGGCCACTGTAGTGCCAGTGACTTCTTCAACAAATTCAGCTACTGAATCCTCTACAACAACATTGCAACCTACAGATGGAAGCAGCCAACTAGTGAAAGCAATGGAAGAAATTTCTTTGAATACAAATGAAATTAACAGGTTGACAAAGATGATTGAAAATCTTGAGAAGAAAAATAAATCAACTCAAACAAATGCTAAAATACATGAACAAAATACCAACAGATTGAGTGAAGAGGTAAAGAAGTTACAAAAAGAATTAACTCTCAAGGATCATATATAATACATAAAAAAATACCTATGGAATAATGTAATTGAAGCCATCCATGATGTATGGCCTTCTATTTAGGTAATTTTTGAGAAAAGAGAGTTATTATTGGCAGCCCAAGCAGAAATCCAAAAGACACAAACTGATTTGGCTGATAAACGAGAACAAGCTGTAAGATTAATCAATTTCCTCAACAAAAAGAATAGACAGGAATTGGAAGAACTAAAAATCAATGATAGGACAACAACTATCCTATAAATTAGGAAAGTTACCACCAAAAGAAATTTAGTGAGGCAGCTTGAGGAAAAATGTGAAGGTATGAATACTTCTATAACTAGATTCATGGTTAAGTTCACCAATTTAAGGAAAACGGACTTCCTGATATCATGGGTATTAATGATAAGTTAATGGCTCAAAATTATTATGAAAAGAAGATAAGAGAATATGCCAATGAATAGGTGAATAAGCCAACATGTCAAGGCATCCCCATATGAAAGGTGTTACTGAAAAGTTTTGAAGATTTATTTTATTTGAAATATGAGATCAAACACCTATTTGTCATCAAGCCAACATTTGCTAGGTATATTGAAGTTGATGAGAATTTTAGGAAACTAAAAGTATTAAAATTCCTAAAAATGAGGATTTCCAAACACTTACTGATTTATTATGAAGAATGAAAGACAAACAAATGAAAAAGAAAAAAATTGTTTGTTGATTTCACTGTCAAAACATATTTTACAGCAGTAAAGAAGTTTGAATAAATGTTAAAGAGTATTAGTGACAAAGAGTATCAGTGAAGGCAGGTTAGATTCCAAAAAAAAATATCTAAGATCCTGCAAGGAGGACACATAGGTAGCCAGCTGCTTGTTATCCTAAAAATAGTTTCTATTTATTTTGAATAAAATAGGACAGCTTGATGATTTGTTAAGTAGTTATCACTATTATTCTTGTAAGTTATTTTATTTTCCTAAGTTAATTCCTAGAATTCATCTAGGATATTTTTTAAAACATTATGTATAAATACTTCACCATTTTGAAGTATATTGTGTGGAATAAAATTGCTGGAGATTACTATAGATATTTTGTTGACTTGAAGGCTTTTGATTTCGATTTTGAGTAGAAGACTGGATCAACTATTTGGCATCATACTTCAAGATCCCTGTGATAAGATATCTGGAGTGAAGTAATCTCTAAAACTTTTCATTGTTATTCTTCTTTGTTACATGCATACATCTGTGTTTTAATTCTAAATCTGAATGTATAACTAGGAGTATTACTACATGACATGTTAATAGCACCCTATTTATAACTAGTTATCATTTCCTTGTTTTCTTCTGATTTTTGGTGTAGGGAACCCTTAATTGCTCCCTCTCCTATTTGACCTCTATCTACTACTTCCCTTTTCTGGATCAAAGGATCCTTAAGTGCCATTTATCCCGATCATACCATCTCGCAAAACCAATTTTCCAATATCTCCAAGGGTTATCTATTTTTCCCTAAAGACATTTGACCTTTTAGGCCTTGATCCCAGTTCTGCTAGCTTGATTTAGACTCCATAGCCCAATGGAAAAGTATATTTCCCTCTATCTATCCCTCCAAGTGAAAGTTTCACACCAAATCCAACAAAACCACACCAAAATTGCACTTCCATAGCTAGCCTAATATTCACAAATTAAAACAAAGTTAAATTTTAAATACAGAGCCCTCTTTGAACCCTAAGAAGGCTAGATCTTAGAGTTTGAAGTAGGTTTGTGGTTACCTCTAGTATTATTTGACTAAAAACACAAATCCCACAACTTAAAAATTTACTAGAGTGATAACATTACTAGCGACCATACTGGGGAAAAAAACAATCCTCAGTCATAGAATTAGTCTTCAAGGAAACATTTAATTCATCTTTTTACTTTACGATTGCTTTTATAGGTTGTGGGTATTGAAAAATTGTAATTCTGGCTTCTAAGAAAACCTACTATACCAGGTCTAACCCAGATCCTAAGCTTTCTATTATAGTAGATAACCCAGACCGCATTGGTAAAAGGAAAAAGCAAGGGGCAAGGGACCCACCTCCACCATAATAAACCAAACAGACAAGCTGACATTGACCCACACTCTAGTTTCGTCCATTCTCAAGCACCGAGGAGTCAAGTTATTGTCTTTGTCTTGTATAATTTCACCTAATTGGCACTTGTCAAAAGCCTCCCAAATCTCATCATCTGAGCAATCTTCTTGAGGATCAAAATTATTTCTTATATTGCCCCAAACATTGTTGGTTCTTGGGGAATAATTATTAGTTTGGATCTTAGCTCATGGAGGCCTGCTGTTGAGATGTTGACTCCATAATCCCTTTGTTGGTTCCATAATGCCAAAAGTGGATTGAGTAAGAGTAGATTTACCACTTTCTGTCTACCCCACAACTGCCACCTTTGTACCTCCAGGGAAAGTGCATGTAAGGCCTTTCAAGAGAAACAAAAGATGTGGCCCATAACGCACTTGCAAATCAGATAGATCTATTGTTCCTCTAGATGGACAGTTGGAGCTTCGTCTGTAAATTCTCCATGATCACTGGTGGCTCGGTGGGAATACATGAATACTACATTATTCTCTCCATTGGGAAAATATTCATCTCCACAAAACAAAGACATCATGTTACCCAAGTTTGTATCATGTTCAGATTTAGACTATATGTTATTGTCAACCCTGCAATGCTTGGTCTAATTACATCTCTAGGAAATCGAATGAGGAATACCAAAGAGAATGTTATATCCCCAATTTTTATTTTTCATTTAACAATATTAATGAGTTTTATTAGGGGGGTGCCAAGCATAGCACAATTTTGTAATCTCGGTATTTGAGACATTTTTGGTACATGGGACTTAGTAGAAATCGAAAATCTCAACCTTTGTGGAATGTGGGGGCCGCCCCTCAAGGAAAAATCGATTTTGTGGAAATGAAATCAAAATATTTGGACGAGGGACCCACAAGGAAAGGCGAAGCAACAATTATAAATAGAGGGTTGAAGGCAACATTGAGTACCTTTTGATAATTTGTGATTTCACACATTGTTGTTCAAGTTATTCAGCTGAGTCAGAGGTGTTGTTTCGCACCAGAGGTTTCCGAATGGAAATCTCACCATATTCTTCGATGGACTGCAAGTGCCACCCTAAGGAGGTAAATTCTACTAATATTTGGTAGCTAGGAGGAACCACGCATTTTAGGTTCAGTTGGGACGGAGGAAAGGAGCCCCATAGTTTTTGTTGGAGAGTGGTGTCAGAGATAAGGCTACACTATTGTTGAAACATTCCTTGACCAAATACCAAGAAAAAATAGAAGGATTTACAAGAGTAGGAGGTATTTCCACAATAGTACAACTTTCTGGAACAGGGGCTTGCATCATCTTGCCCAGGAACTATGTAGACTTTCGTGGGGGCCAAGTCACCCTCTTCTTTGGTGGACCACGAGTGCCACCCTAGGGAGGAAAATTCTACTCATATTTGGTAGCTGGGAGGATACCACACATTTATGGTTCAGTTGGGATGCAGGAAAGGAGTAGGAAAGGAAATTGTGGGGGATTTTCTACCATTTTGGTGCCAACTCAACCAATAGCTGGAGGAGCTAGAGGGAAATTAGGCCAAAATTTCTGAGGTCAAAATTTGGCCAATTCCTTCTTGGGTTATTGGAGGAGGACCCGAGGTTAATTTCTTGAATTTGTCTAGGCACCGGATGAGGCCTAACACCCATTTTTCGCAGTTAACGGAGCAGTTTTTCACTGGGTCAACATAGAGATTTTTGGGGACAACCACATTGCATGTTAGAGTAGTGAATTTCATCACATGGGCATTGTTAGGTTTCCTTGGGTAAGACTAAGTGCCTGATTTCTGATCTTACCTTTGTACCCAACATTTATATTAATAAAATGGCTTAGCTCAGTGCAGTTAATGGAGATTTGTTGGTGTTTAATGTGTTGTAAATTATGTGTCTTTGTTTTTTTTACTATGCTTTCTTTGCTTATCATTGTAAATTTCCATTAGGAATATTACAATGGTATCAAAGCATGATCTTGGCCAACTGTGGGGAAGCTAGCAAGATCATGAAGGTGTTAGACTAGCATGCTCAACGATTGGTGAGCTTATACATACTCTAATGATGCAAAAAGGGGAAAGTACACAAGGGATCTTGGAGGAGTTGATGAGGCAAAGCCAACAATTGGATTGTGAAAGGGATTGAGGAGATGGGGTTGTTTGGAATTATATTGGGGAAATCATGGGTGATTTTCCAACATTTTGGTGGAGGAGCAAGGCGAGCATCTGCTACAGGTTATATTTTTTGCTTGTGGAGGAGGGCCAAGCATTTTGAGGTCAATTTTGGAGTGTTGAAACTAGAGCAAGCCCTTTTTGGTTTTTTGACAAGGATCTCAGAATTAATTTGGCAGAATTTTCTGCGTATATTCATGGGATTAAACAAGGTTCCCAAATCAGCCAACAACTAGAGGAGCTAGGGGGAAATTGGGTCGAAATTTCGAGGCAAAGCCAATAATTGGCTTATGAAAGGGATTGAGTAGCTGGGGTTATTTGGAATTAGATTGGGGGAAATCAGGGGTGATTTTCCAACATTTTGGTGGAGGAGCAAGCCCAGCATCTACCACAGGTTATAGTTTCTATTTGTGGAGGAGGGACAAGCATTTTGAGGTTAATTTTGGAGCGCCAAAACTAGAGCAAGCCCTTTCTGGTTTTTTCTGGGTTTTTGACAAGGACCTCATAAATAATTTGGCAGAAATTTCTAGGCAGATTCGCAGGGTCAAACAGGGGTCCTAACTCAACCAACAACTAGAGGAGCTAGGGGGAAATCAGGCTGGAATTCTGAGGCCAACATTTGGTTGATTCCTTCGTCGGTTTTTGTGGGTTATTGGAGGAGAGCCCGAGGTTAATTTGCCAATTTGTTTTGAGCACTAGAGTCTAGAGGAGACCCTAAAAACCATTTTTTGCAACCAACAATGTATTTTTTCAGTAGGTTAGTGAAGAGATTGTGGGGGACAACCAAATTTTTGTTAGAGTAGTTGCTTTCATTACCTAGGCATTGTTAGCTTGACTTGGGCAAGCCCAGGTGCATGTTTTTTGATCTTACCTTCGTACCCAACATTTATATTTATAGAATGGCTCAGCTCAATGCAGTTTATGGAAATTTTTGTGTGTTTTCTATGTTGTAAATTTTATGTGTTTGTTATTTTTACTATGCTTTCTTTGCTTATCATTGTAAATTTCCATTAGGAATATTATAGAGAATGCAAATGCAAGATTTGATAGAAATTCCATCAAAATACAAAGCCATGCATTGGCCCGAACATTGTGGAGACTAGGTCTAGTATACATATCAATCAACTAGAGATTTCTCTCCATGAACTAAGACTCCTGGTCAAAAATTCTAATGGTGGTTGCTCTAAATATTGATTCTCCAAAATTTTGTACAACTGGAGCTATAGAAACTAATGATAATCGAGCCACTTCCCTAGTTGATGGTATGTAATATTGATGATACCATATACAAGTTCAACTCACTGGTATAAACAAAATGAATACCTGCCAAGAAATCTGAGACATGAATGGAATGATCCCCAAAAGTTGTATAAATGCAAAAACCAAAGCTCCTAGTTGTTTAGGAATCAATGTGTCCACTACACTCTGATCAATTGATGCCTGATTCGGTATTCACCCAAATGGAGTTGCGTCAAAGGACATTGGTGGACAAAATATACACCTGTGCAGATTGCTGAAAAGCTAATTGTCAGTTTTAAGTCCAACCAGTGATAGAAGCATGCACGAAGAGCACAACAAGAATTCACGAAGAGCTGCTTAATTTCAAAGCAACATAAACGAGAATGAGAAGGGAGTTTCTAATAGGGGAACTCTCATTTTCTTTTGTAGGGGTTGCCCATGCCACCCAATAGTTTCTAATTATTTGAAGTAGCTGAAATATTATTTGGGCCATTAGTATTATAGGTATCAAATTACCATTGTATGCAACAATAATGTAAGACAAATACACCAACCTGTTTACCCATCTTCCTCTACATCAACCCCTTCCCATAGTTGAAACGTATTCACCTCTTTGGAATTTGAGATACACGGAGCCAAAATGAAGAAGCAATAGCTCTGCATACTCAAAGAAGCCATATTATTAACAAGGGATTATTTGTACTACACTTCTACCCAACAAAAGCAGTTTTAAATATACAAGTGTGTTCTACAACTTAATATTATGTTGGTTCTCAACTTTTACTAAATGCAGAATATTGACATTGTCCTCTCAAGATCATATTTAGAGATCCATGAAAGCAGTCCAAAATTATCTGGCCAGACCCCCATGTTAAACGATTTAGTGTTTTACCAAGCCACTAGAACCCAACCTTGAGTTACGTACGAGTAAATTGGCGTGGTTGGTTGCCTGTTCAAAACAATTGTTACTGCATTTTCTATGCAGCTTCATGGAGAAAAACCCACAAAGCCTGGAAATTTTTCTAATTTTAGATTATTGTTGACAATATGGTTGTTTGTGCTAAAATGAAATTAGCACATGTTAGATTTCATTCCCCCTGTAATGTTATTATTTCCTTTGTGTTTGTGTTTGTCCTAGAGGAAAATTTAACAGGTCCTAGTTTTCTTTTGGCATGCACCTTTTTTATTGGCAATATGCTTGTCTTTCTACTAAAACTAAATCTAGCACATGTTAGATTTCTTTCACCTTTCAATGTTGCTATTGAGAATTCCTTGTATCTATGATAGAAGAAAATCTAGCACAAAATAGATTAATTTTTGCTCTGCAATATTGATTTTGGAAATATACTTGTGTTTTTGCTAAAAGTAAATCTCGCATGAGCTAGATTTCTTTAACCCTGCCATGTTGTTATGTTCTTATGTTTTGCTATAGGAAAATTTAGCATGGGTTAGATTTCCTTCACCTTGCAATGGTGTTATCGAAAATGTGCGCTTATTTATGCTAGAAGGAAATATATCACTCATTATACTTTTTTCATCTCACAATGTTGTTATTAGAAATGCACTTTCATTTATGATAGAATGAAATCTAGCACGTGTTAAATTTCTTTTGCTTGATAATGTTGTTGTTGGAAATAAGCTTGAGTTTTTACTAAAAGTAAATATAGCACATGATAGATTATTTTTTCCTTACAATGTTTGTTACGTGCTTGTGTTTGAGCTAGAAGGAAATTTAGCATGCGTCAGAATTCAACTTGTAGAATTTTTATTGACAATGCATTTGGGTTTGAGCTAGAAAGAAATTTATCATGCGCTATATTTGTTTCAGAATGTCATGTTGTGGTTGGAAATTTTGTTTTTTGTTCTAGAAGGAAATATTCTAGATTCTATGACCTTGTAATGTTGTTATTGTAAATATGCATGTGACTATGTTAGAAGGAAATTTAACACATGTTAGATTTATTTTCTTGCAATATTGTTATTGGCAATATGCTTTAGCTTTTTCTAGAAGTAAATTTTGTGTGTGTTAGATTTATTTAACCCTACAATGTTGTTATGTTCTTATGTGTGTGGGAAATCTACACGTGCTAGATTTGTTTCATCTTATAATGTTCTTGTGTTGTGCTGTAAGGAAATCCAGCACATGTTAGATTTACTTTGCCTTATAATGTTGTTGTTGTCAACATGCTTGTTTTTTTGCTAGAATTAAATCTAGCATGCACTAGAATTATTTCACCTTATAATGGGCTTGTATGCTTGTCTTTATGCTAGAAGGAAATCTTACACACATTATATTTCTTTCACCTTATAATTTTTTTATTGGCAATGCGCTTATGGTTGGGATAGAAGGAAATATAACACACATTATGTTTCCCTCACCTTTGAATGTCATTGTGTTTGTGATAGAAATAAATCTATAGCATGCATTAGATTTCTTCTATCCTTCAATGTTGTTATGTGCTAGAAGGAAATATAGCACGTGTTAGATTTATTTCAATTTGAAACATTTTTATGGTTGTGTTGGAAGAAAATTGATCACATGATAGTTTTCTTATACTCTACAATGTTGTTGTTGGAAACATGCCTGTATTTGTGGTAGAAATAAATCTAGCACGTGCCAAATTTCATTCACTCTACAATGTTTCTATGTGCTTTTGTTTGCGCTAAAAGAAAATCTAGCACATGTTAGGTTTCTTTTACCTTGCAATGTTTTTATTAGTAACATCTTTGTGTTTAGGCTAAAAAGAAATCTGACATGTGCTAGATTTGTTTTTTGTCCCACATTGTTGTTGTTAGAAATATTTATATGTTTGTGTTTGAAGTAAATATAACACAAGCTAAATTTTTCTCAACCTACAATGTTGTTATGTGATATTTTTTTCATTAGAAGGAAATATAGTATGCATTAGATTTCTTTCACCTTGTAATGCTATTTTTTACAATGTGCTTCTGTTTCTAATACGAAGAAATCTAACCCGTGTTAGATTTGTTTTACCCAACAATGCTGTTGTTGGAAATATTTTTGTGAATTTGTACTAGAAGTAAATCTAGTACATGTTATATTTTCTTCACAACGCCATCTTATTTTTGAAAATCCAGTTATTTATGCCAGAAGGAAATCTAACACTTTGCATTGTTTTTATTTGGAAATGTGTTTATGTCTATGCTAGAAGGAAATTTAACAGACTCTAGATTTATTTTTTCTTGCATTGTTGAAAATATGCTTGTGTTTGTGAAAGAATTAAATCTAACACATGCTATATGTCTTTCACCTTGCAATGTTGTTATGTGCTTTTGTTTATGATACAATGAAATATAGCGCGCGTTATATTTCTTTCACCTTACAATGTTATTATTGCCAATGTAATTTTGTTGGTAATAATAACATTTTTTTTTCCTTACAATGAAGTTATTTGTAATATCTCCATGTTTATGCTAGAAGTAAATCCAACATGTATTAGGTTTCTTTAACCATACAATGTTGTTATTTTCTTATGTTTGTGATGTAAGGATATGTTGCACGTGCTAGATTTCCTTTTACCATGCTGCAGTGTTGTTGTTGAAAGATGCTTCTGTTTTTGCTAGAAGTAAACCTAGCACATGCTAACTTTCTTTCAGCTTGCAACGTTGACATGAGATTTTATTTCTTCTAGAAGGAAGTGTGGCATGCTTAAAGTTATTTCACCTACCAATGTTTTTATTGGCAATGTTCTCATGTCTTTATTAGAAACAAGTCTAGCATGTGCTTCATTTAATTTTGTTAGCAATATTGTTGTTGGAAATGTGCTCATGTTTTTTCTAGAACTAATTCTACCAAATGCTAGATTTATTTTACCGTACAATGTTCTTAAGTGCTTGATTTTATGCTAAAATGTAATTTAACATGCGTTAGATTTCTTTCATGTTGCAACATTTTTATTGACAATGTGCTTGTGTTTGTGATAGAGGGAAATATAGAATCATTTTTTTCACAAAGAAATGGTGTTGGAAAAATGCTTCTATTTGTTGCATATTTCATTCTTAGACCGCATATTCCATATTAAGGGCCTTCTAATAAATTTAGGGTTTACCATTTCTTATATTGTACTAACGATCTACATAGGCATGGACTAAAACCTCATTGTCTTCAAAAAGTAAGGACAAATTTCGCAAGAATGGAGATGTCCTAGGAAATATTATTGTTGCAATATTTTTTTTTTTGACAATGTGTTTGTGTTTGTGATAGAAGGAATTTCATCATTCACTAGATTTACTTTATAATGCAATTTTGTTGCAAATATCTTGTATGTGATAGAAAAAAATATTCAATGTGTTTGCCTTTTTACAATCTCTATAGCAAACTAAGAATATACATGACTACAAAAGATAAATTTTGTGTAAACATGAGGGTGGAAACGTGAAGCTGGGTTACACTTTTGTGAGAATCGGGGGCCAAAAAGTTTTTCGGAAATAGTTCGGCTGAACTTTCTTAGAAAGTTCGGCCAAACTCGTGATTCCATTTAGATTGATGGCACACTGACGGCGCGGGAAAACAGAATTTTTGCCGGAGATTGAAAAACTGACAACAAAAGTTTGGCCGAACTTCTAAAAAAATTTCGGTCGAACTGTGATTTCGACCGAACTTTTAATTTTAAAATAGTTCGGCCGAACTATTTTCTATAAATAAATCGCCCACGAAGTTTGGTGGTTTACCGGTTTCATTGTTCACGCGTTTTCTGTCCCTGTCGCTACTGCTATGTTCGCATTGTTGCTCCTCCCGGCCGTGCTGGTGCTCCTCCTGTCCACGCTCTTTGACTCCGTCGAGTATGTTCGACTCTCCATCCGTGCTCAAAAAAATTTTGTGCCGTGTATTAAAAAAACGTCAGGGTTGGTACTTCGCCTAATTTTGGTTCTTATTTGCTTGCTAAGGCTTTCGGGGTTGGAATTTTTGTGTGCTATGATTTACTGATGGGTTGTCTTTATAAAGTCTTTGGAGATGTTTTTTTTGGTTTTGGTTGAGGTTTAGATTCTTTTGCTGCCGGATATTATTTTTCTGAATTGTTTGTATACATATCATATAGGTTTGATTTTCGGATTTGTTTCTGAAGGAACTGGAATATAATGTATTATTTTACAAATCAAAGTAGGAATTGCTTCACTTTTGAAAATCAATCAGACTAGTAAAGTACCTCGTTGCCTCAACAACTCCCTTTTCCTCATTCAACTCACACTCTTGTAGAGACTACATCACCCATCTACAAATAGATCTCCCTATGGCACTAAGAACTAGAAATCTATGCGAAGAAGGTACTTCAGAAATCGTTGTCCACCACGTCGATGTGCTATTTTGATTCATCTGCTAACGTTGTAGATGAACCAATATGCACTTCCACTGCGTTACTTTGATCTCGCATTGTTGATTCCCATGCACTGCCTCTACTTGGATTTTATCACTACACTAGTGAGTCTCGATCTCCCTCAGAATAAGAACAGGGAAATCTCCTAGACTAGCGAATCAACTCGGCCTCCTCCATGCTAGATGCAGTCCTACCTAATAAAATGTGTAGTAATGATTTTGGGAAACTCATTCTACCTCTAGAAACTCTCTTTTGAGACTCCTAGCTACTCGCACTCTTGCCTGCAACATGCACTGACTAACTAGGTTGCATAGCACTACCACTAGGGAACTTGTTCTTGCCTCTTTTTTTGGAAATATTTGCCTCCCTTCTTGACTGGAATGTTGGAAACCTGCTCTGTCTTGAAACCCCTTCTTGGAGTCTCTCTCTAGCTAGAACTGCACCTACACTCTGCAACTAGCCAATTCACACTAGCACCCTATTCACATTAATTTATTGTAATTCGCACTTGCAACTAGAAATTCGATCTCTCTTGAGCTACTATGTCATTGCAACTAGATATGCACCTATCTCTCGAGTATCTGGTTGCATCTAACAATTGGCTCTACAACTATCTCTTGAGTATCTGATTGCACCTTGTTGGATTTTCAATCCTCCTGCTAATTGTTGGAATAAGGAATTACAAGAGTGGGGTGAATCATTAATAGTGAGGTTCTGGGATACAAGGAGGCTGAAAGATTTTTTTCTTGTATATTTGAAGCTCTCCATTATTATAGAAAAGGATTTTTTGCTTGTATCTTTTTATGCTCTTTGCCATAGTAATGTCATAGTGTATGAAGTTTTAAATTGTTTTTATTATTTTTATTATATGTTGGATGTGATTTTGATTGAAAATTCTTCTTTTTTATTTATTAATTAAAAAAAAAATTATTAGAAAAATTATTGCTTTAAGCCTTGGAATTTACAATCAAAATTAGAAAATGTATTTTTATCTAAATTATTTATGAAAAGTTAATATTGTTTAATTTTCTCTACCATGTCCTTTTCACATATATCTAGAATAATATTATTTGTAGTTTCCGGTTTTTTGTAACATTTTACTACCATAATAAAAATATATAGAAATAATAATCTAACATTATAATATCTTGAAATGGAGCTAGCCAACTCAAATATAGTATTGTAAATCCCTGGCTAATTTAGATGAGGAGGCTATGTATTACTTAGTATTGTATCCATATTGGGGTTGCAACTTATATGGGTTCAAAATAACACTTGCAAACAATTTGTTTTCCATATGAACTCTCTTTTTCATAGATAAATTTCATTCTTTTAGCCATTATGGATTTGAGAAAAATACATCTTGACAGGCGAATAAAAATCCTTAAAAATGAATTAAGCATGAAAAACTATTAAATATGGGTAACCAAGTAGCATCAGAACAAACCACCAAATCACCAAGGCTAGTAGTGATAAATAATAAACATTCTAGGATACTTCAAAATTCCATGTAAATAATTTTTTACCTAAAATCACTAGATGGTGAGGCCCACAACAACAATTGCAAAAGCAAAGCAATATAACCAATCAAACTACATCAAGAAAACATATGGTCTTGAATGAGGTTTTGGACTCTTTATATATAAGTGTACACTATGGCAATGTATCTTATATAAAACTTTAATCCATGTGCTTAACCTTAACATTGACACAAATGGAATACAGTTTTACTCACTGCTTTATGATAGAAAAATATGCGGATGAGTATTTCCCACATATCCGAAGTCAAAAGGGATAGATTAAAAAGGGATGCTCCGGTCATCTATAAAAGATAAATTAAAGAAGCATGACATATTAGTAATGCAAATTAGATATGCATACCAATTATGTTCATATAACACAACAAATAGATGATTCAATACAAATGTCACATAGAAGTCATATTTATCTCATGGCCCTTCAACTTAAATTATATATCGAGCATTACATTAAGCTATAGGAGATAAATCAAAGAAGCATTTGAATGTAAATTAAACATGTGTAATAATTATGTCCTTTAGTTCAATAAATAGATAATAATTTGCAAATGCCATATCTAAGCTATATTTCATCTAAGTAGCTTTCAATTTAAACTTATATCTAATGTTAAATTATATAAAAGAATAACAATAATCCAAAATTCAAAATAATATTTAGAGTTAGTATAAAATGTGACATAATTTTCCTGCGTGGAAAAACATAGTTACCGAGAGTTCAAAACTCATGCATTTGAATAGAAAGTGGGTATATGAATGAGCAAGTAGATTTTTTCTAGAAATGAGGAAGTGAAGGTGGATAGAGAGCCACACAAAATTGCAAATTCATACCTTAACAAAATTGTTAGATCCTTTTAAAGAAAACATATTTAATCAACTTTCATTGAAATATATGATAAACTCAACCCAATTTTATGAAAAATAGTGTACCATTTTTTACATAATTTCACATAATACAAATTTAGATAAATATTACTTAAGTATTGTTATAAATATTTAACTACCCATCGAGAGATGGCCAAGTGATTGAGACAGGGCATCATCACAATAAAAAACCAAGTACAAATTGTAGTAATCCTAGAATCATGCTTTAGATAAGGTAAAATTGGGGAACTCATGACTTACTATAGATAAAAAAACATTTACCCTTACCAAAAAATATATGATAAAAATTGACAAACTACATAAGCTTAAGCTTAAGGGGATATAATCCTTTTTGCCTTCCATATAGATAATGAAAATGATTGTTACAAGTCTCATGTTGCTTCTCATGTTACTTTATAAACCTTGATTGGAAAGAAAAATAGGAGGGCAGAAATGTAAGAAATATAAAACATAATGAAACACAATGTAAGAAATAGAGAACATAATGAAACACACACATACATATCTCTAGACAATAAACAAAATTATTTTCCTATGAATCCTTATGGAAGACAGGCAACCCTAAAAATTAATGATGCTCTAGACTCCTTTTTCCCTAGGAAATCCTCATGGGAGAAAAACAACACTAAAATGTAAACATGCTCTACTCTCTTTTCTGGTATGGAAAATATGTGAGTACAAAGAAAGAGGTAATCTCTCTAGAGTTAGCTAAGACTTTTAGCGTGTAAGTTTGCTATAAAAACTTAACTTCATACATTTTTCTCTCTAAATTCACACTCCTAGTTGTATTTTCAACTATGGAACAAAATACAATAACACAAAATGGAACTCTTATTCCTTCTAGTGGCCAAGTATTTAACATAGCGTGATAGCCAACTAGGTGTAAGATTTGACTCCATCAACCATTAACGAGGTTTGTGATTTTAGACCTTTTAGAGTCTTGTTAAAATTCCACATGTAGCTAGCTTGCCATGCATGAGTAATGGGGCTAAAATGTCATTCTCTCGTACCATGGTGGTCAACATGATAGGTCAACTTACTAAAGGCATAAATTTTGAATGAACTTCATTTGATGTTTTTCTTGCACCATTGGATATGTCTTTAAGTGTAGAATAATGGTCAAGATTTTGGCACAAGGGATAATCGTTTGACCCCTAGAAATGTCATTTAATACCTCAAAATGACTCCAAAAGGTTTTAGACCCCAATTCTCCACCCACCATTAAAATGACCCTACAAGTTGATTCTTTCAGTTTTTTCACTCTATAAGCATCAAAATATATGAAAAATAATATAATTATCCAATATAGATCATTATTTAATAATTTGTTAAAATTATGAGTAAGATATACATCATGGAATTTAAATAAATAGTGTTAATTCATTGAACACCCTTGTACATTCCTTGTTGATACTTTGAAAGTAATATGTTTTGAAAAATAATTTGTTTATGGATTCCATTTTCCACATTCTCTCAACCATATCAAAAACCTTCTTATAATATTTGAAACCTAAGGTCTTTCCCATACCAAAGTATGTTCTTTTAAAACATGTTTTCTTGGTGATATGGTGATTTAGAAATGATTGGGAGAGCGAAATTCCTCATTTAATATGTACAATATGTTTGGTTCATGCCACTAAGCCAAGAATTTTAAATTCAACTAACTTTTAATATAACGAACTAAATCCTGCAAAAAAAGAATAAAACAATTTATGTTAGGGTTGTCGATTCAGGCATTGAAACAACACACCATGATATTTCAAATTTAAAAATAATGGTTTGAGTCCTAGGTAGCTTAGAATCCTATTTGTTTTCAAAATAAGGATGCACTCCCATTTGATTCTCATGATTAGGTTGTAATCATGAAGCTCTCGCTCAAGAGTGGACCTTCCCAAAATCTTGTGACGTCTTGTCACAAACAAAACCATCAAACTGAAAAACACATCATGCAAGAAACATAGCTCGCTGACATATCATTTTTCTCCTTCAAAGAAAAAAAATTCACATCATATGAATATCTCCATGTACTCTTACATATTGGTGTACAAAACCATCAACCAAACACAAGTCGACAAAACATGCCTCTTCAAACAACTGAATCTCAAGTCAAATAATAGCTCATGTACAAATTTCCATATTTGTTGCATTTAAGTGTGTCAACATAACTCTACTTTCAACATCTTACTTCATGCAACATGCACCATACTTTGAATTTTCAAAGAAATTCATGAAACAACAAAATACATTCAAGGCCTTAATTAGATAAGAAATCTAACCATATGTTAGCAAACCATTTCAATGGCGCTTGTTTTAGTTGCACTTCATCATCATGTGAATCATCCCGACCCTCATCGATTATGGAATCCTCTTTTCCATTCTTGTTGTTATCTCTTTCCACCTTCTTCAAATGTTGTGGATGACTTGTTGGATACAAAGTCCAACACTTGTCTACAAGGTGACCTTTCTTATGGCAATGAGTAATAAAAAATTGCATCTTATTTTCAACATCATTTTCCTTGTCCAATGGGCCTTTGAATTTTTGCCTCATTTATTTAGAAACTTTCAATGTGCATGGATATCTTCTTCCAACATCTATAAACATTATGATTATTCAAACATATATAGACATTATGATTATTCCAACATCTATAAAGTCCTCTTCTTTTACATTCTCATTAGCTACATGATTATTAACATCTTCTTGCAAAGTGGGTGTCAAACTTTTCCATTCATCATGAACAAAAACTTCACAAGCTTGAGGTAATGAACACGAAATAAAATTCCTTCTTGGAATAGCTTCATGTGCCTCCTTGGCTTTGGAGCATTCTCCATCATGTTTTCCATAACCAAGACCCAAATAATTAGGCCCTTCCTCAACAACATTTGGCTCAACTATGCCTTGTACATGTTTGCCTTTAAACCTTTACTTTCATAGCACATTTTCATCAAAAATTTGGACCTTATTCCTCTAGTTTGTCTCTCAAAAGCACGTACACATTCATTTTGAGAGGAAATTGAAGACAGAAACCAATAGCTAATTATTCTAACTAACCTTGACTAAAATGAGCTAAATTGTACTTTGATACCAACTTGATTTGAATATGGACAAACTAGTTTTGTTGGGCTATCTCCCTCATTAGTTAAATAAAAATGTGTTTATGATCGTCTAAAGTTAGCCAATTGGGAAGGGATATATGTGTCAAGCTTTAAGTGTATTTTGTGAGAAATTTATTAGTTAATTAGCTTTTAAAAACTCTTGTACAACAAATAAAATGCAAAATTTTTATTTCTAGGAAAAATTTTTCCCTCAATCCAGATTCCGATCATTGGACATGTAAGAGGAAGAAAGAGGGAATTCACTTTTCAAATTCTAGACCTTGTCTAAAAAAAAATAAAATAGAGGTTTTGTTTTCAAATACATTCACTTATTTGGAAAAGTTCTAGCTACCAAAAGTCCATATGCCAATCTACCTCCCAAGAAATCCATTTATTACACCACTGGTTAGTTTTTTGTCTTCCTATATTCTTTATCAACCTCTTTTAAGAAACAAAACTAGAAAAAAACCTTCAGTGAGAACAAAAAAATCTAAAACCTCTTCAAGGTCTTCAATCTGCTCGTAAAGTTAAATTGTGTCTTGATCAAGTCCAACAACAAAGAAACATTCAGTGACAACACCAAAATCTACAACTTCTTCAACATCTTCTAAACCATCTTCATAGTCAATATTGTGTGCATCAAATTCCTCAGCAAGGTCATCAATGGAGTCATCAAAACTACTATTTCAAACTTCAATGCCAAAAATAAGTCAAAAGAATTCAATTTCTCCTCCAAACCCTTCTTCTCTAAGCAAAGCTAGCATGATGTCGTCAAAAAATTCAGTAATTCCACGAGGAAATTCTATCAAAGTTAAAACAAATCCTTTTCATCCATGGGAAATTGAAAAATATATAACTGATAAGGTGGAAGACATTTGTAACCTAAGAGAGAAACCTGTTAGGAAATGGGTGAAGTTGGTATTACACACCCAATTGGACAACATCGAGGAGAAAACATTTCTCCCACTTTATTTGTTGGCATAACCTAGTAAGTGTTATTCACTAGCATGTATTTTGTAAAGGCCTTGACCTAGTTTGCATTCAACTCCATCCACCAGGTTGTAGAGGATTCCAAGCCTAATTTCATGAAAAGTAAGTTGGGGATGATCACATTGACCTGCTTGATGACGTGTCTATGAAGATTAACTACCTTGAACTATTTTTTTGCTTAGGGAAAGAGACACATTCCGATGTCTGAGCATGAAAACGTTCTTTGATATTGTTAATATCTCTAGTGTTTAATTCTACAAGTTCTATAGGCAGAGTCTGTAAAGGGCCAGGTAGCCTCCGGATCTCATCTTTTATGAAAGGTGACATATCTAGTAAATGCCTCTACAGTCAATCTCTGGAATGGATCTAAATAGAAGTTCTTCATTTTAATATCCATAAAACACAACAAATTTAAGGTAAACTATGTACATGTGTCATTTCTCCCACAAACTAAAGTGTATAAGTGGTAAATTTTATACCAAGTGTGCTCCCACCATGTAAAGCGCAATTTGGTGAACTTATCATTTTTATCATTTCTTTTTCGATTAAATTTAGTTTCACACATGATCAATTATTGCTTTGAAAGTTGTGTTCTACATAATTTGTGTACACTAAATTACAAATTGATTTTTTGAAATCTATTTTGTGTAAATTTCGACCAATAGATATATATCATGGAGGATGAACGATGAAGATCAGCCGAATCCCATATGGAGGTTCAGGGATCGGGGGATGTTCACGGTATTTAAATATAATCTTAAATATCCATACATGTGTGTACATATGGAATTGATTTTTTATTAACTTTGTGAGTTAAATTAGTTGTTAATAAGTTTCATATTTTAATTTTTAGGAGGTAAGAGGAGAAGGGTTTCTACTCCATCCATGGAGCGTGGCCATGGTTCAACCGATCGAGGTATGAGTGGTAACAGGTTGCATGAAGGGGGTGATATTTATTCCCCCGAAGGCCAATCAACAATTGTTGTTTCTCAACAGGGTCATTTTGGGTCTGGTTCTCAACAACGTCATTCCGAGTCTGGTTCTCAGCAGGGTCATGTTGGAGAAGATGTTAACCAACAACATCAAGGTTGCCATAAATTTCAATATTTTTTCATTAAATTTGTACAACTTTTTTTACACATGTTTTTTCTAATATACGAAATTATATATATATTGATGCAGAGGCCGAAAATGTTCGAACTAGTGGTCAAAATAGATGCAGGGAAGCCCGCTACATTCAAGAAGAAGGTTGTCAACCGAGCACAACTTATCCAGTCGAGATTACTGATATACCATGGGAAACCAACATGGCAGAATGCACCTTACAAAGGTGTGAAAGACTTCATGAAATATTGCAAAGAGATTTCGTGGCTTTGTCTCTACCTGTTGAGAGTCGACAAAGCCTTGAAATAGTTACACATTCATTGGGTGAAATGGTAAATGTGTACAGAAATCTTGGGCCAATGATTGATTCATTTGTAGAAATGATTATAAAGAGAAAATAAATAGTGATGGGTCCCGATAAATGGGAGGACGTAAAACAAAATGTTACAAAAGAAGTGGCCAAGTCAATGTTTAATTATAAGGAAGTGCCAAAAAGAAAAATGTTGAAGGTGCAGTATTTCAAGCACCCAGACAAAGCTCATTATTTGTATGATAGGAATCTTGTGGCCTATGGAAGGCTTCCATGGAACGATGAGGTTCTTGTTTATTATGCACAAATGGTTTATGCAGAATTTTTTTTGGGTATGAAACCCAACTACAATGACCTTCCTTCAGAATTTTTTGGCCCAGGGAAAGGTCGATTATATGACCATAAGGGCGCTAAGTGAGATGTGGAGTTGCCTCGCCCTGAGCCGCCATTGGTGAGTCAACCGTTTCGAGTCGAAACTATGCGATCAGAGATGGATGCGACTTCTCAAATAAGGCGAGAAGCAAGGGATGTTATGATCGACAATGTTCATAGCGGATTGAGTGGAGTAGTTCTTTGTTTAAATCGAAAAAAAGCACGTGAAAATGCACGTGCCAATTTTTTTTATTGTACAGATGAGGAGATTTACAACATGAATGTTGAAGATCTCCGAACATATGCAATAAATTGTCGCAATGGTTTGCAAGACCTAATTTTTCATGAGGAAGAGGGCACCGGAACAGTATGTGTTAGTGACCTTAGGGTTTGAAATTATTTTTACATATACATGTGTACAATTTGTAATAAATACATGTGTATGTACATGTATACATTTATTTTTATGTGTACATTAATCTAAAAAAAATGTATGATTATATGTTAAAACACCATTTTTAGTTCTCAGGCATGATGCGTGACGAAAATGTTAATATCACATTCGGGACCTCTGGTTCAAACAACGCAGATGGGTCTGACCATCATGATATGTTGGAAAATGTTAGTGTTTTTTAAGTGACTCTAAAATAAATAATTGTTGCCACACATGTACATGTATGTATATATATAATTTGATAAAATGTTTTAACAGGTACCGATTCCGTCTGATGTTTTTGGGATGGCGGTACCTTCTTCTTCCTTGGGAGATGTACCTTCTACTTCCTTGGGAGATGTACCTTCTACTTCCTTGGGAGATGAGCCACAAGTATGGACAATTTTTCACAAGTTTAAAATTTATGTTTAAAAGTTATATATATATATATATATAGAGAGAGAGAGAGAGAGATCTATATTTTGAGTTATTTAAAAAATTTTGAATTTAGGTTCCTATAGAAGATTTCTTTAATCCGCGGACTCTAGCGACGGAGATAGGAACATCCACATGTATATTGTACAATTTACCACTGCAGATGTTCCTATGGGAGAACCTGTTCATCAAATGGAGAGGGAACCTTATGAGGTATTGCATGATTTTTTTGTTATATTTTGTTTTTTACATGAAGTTCTAGATATATATATTCTCATTCATTTTTAAAACATCAAATTTTAATGTTCAAGTACATGTGCATTGTGTATGTAGGTTTCCATTCACATGATAGGGCACGGACTGAGACCCTAGTAGGGAAGACGCTAGATCCATATCCATTTGATGAACATGATTTACAGTAGATTTGATTTCAAATTTTAGATGGTTTTAAAATTTGTTAAACTCGATACAGTTTGATACTTGTGAGATTTTCAATTTTTGGACATATTTTATTACATTTTTATTATATAATTTGTTTTATTTAATTTTTGGATGGTCTTAGTACTTTTGGCATGTGAATGTGAAGTAATGTTGTCACATATAAATTAATGTTGTCATCTAAACTACATATGGCATGTTATGTAATGACATGTGTTATAATTTGATTTGTTTTTAAAATTTAAGTTTTGGATGCTTGGAGTACATTTGGCATGTGAATTAATGTTGTGATCTATATTTTTTTTGTTAAATTAAAATTTAAAAGTTTTGGATGGTTTCAATCAACATTTGGCATGTGATATTTAATGTTAAATGTTTTTGCTGGATAGTTGAATTATAATTGGCATGGCATGTGAAGTTTTTAAAACTCAAGTTTTGGATGGTTTCAATCTACATTTTGAATGTGATATTTAATGAACTTTAAATGTTTAATGTTTTAATGTTGCACAATATATAATCAAAAGGTTTTTAAAACTTAAAGTTTTGGATGGTTTCAATCTACATTTGCACATGTGGTATATAATGTTAAATATTTCTATTGGATCTAGTTGAACTATAATTGGCATGGCATGTGAAGTAACGATCTATATATAATTTAAAGTTTTTTAAACTCAAGTTTTGAACGGCTTCAATCTACATTTCGCATGTGATGTTTAATGTTTTAATGTTGCACGATATATTATCAAAAGTTTTTAAAATTTTAAAGTTTTGGATGGTTTCAATCTACATTTGGCACATGTGGTATATAATGTTAAATGTTTCTATTGGATAGTTGTTCACTATAATTGGCATGGCATGTCAAGTAATGTTGCACAAATCCCTTTTGGATGGTTGAAGTACATTTGGAATTTTAAGATTGTTTTTTATCTCTCCATGTAGTTTTGTTTGAATGAAAAAATTTCCAATAGGAAGAACATAGCTTTTCAATGCAACTAACCATGTATCAATTGATCTCTAATTGAAAAAAGAGTTTAAAGAAGTAGATATATGTAAAAATTATCCCTTTAATTTTGATTGGAAATATAAGTCTAGTACATATATATGTTTGTTGAATTTGGGTCAATGTCGTTAATGCACTCAAATAGGTAGCCTTGTCGATTTATTTACATTGTTGAAACTTTTTACCAAAAAATCCAGCTATTTTTTCATCAATGCACATAGAAAAACTACTTGGAATAATTAATTGTGCATTCTAGAACATATCTAACCAAGACAAGTAACATTTTTCATCAATGCACATTGAACATATCCGACCATTGGACAAGCAGATTTTGTACTAGATTTTCAATCAGGATTAGAGATGTGGGTCAAATCCCACCAAAAGTCGGAGAAGTGCTCCAAGTCTCTTGTCTGAAAGGAATTTTCGTACAAAACTATATTGCAGATGATTTATTTACATTGTGTCCATACTTTTTACCAGAAAATCCAACTAGTTTTTCATCAATGCACATAGTAAAACTAGAACAATTAATTTCATTCTAGAACATATATATATATATCCAATACATATAACATTTTTCATCAATGCACATGTATAGAAAAACTACTTTCAGTTGATACTAGAGCACGTGCTTGTACCCAAACAATTTGTACATGTGCAAACACTTGCACAAATAACATAAGCAGCTCAATTTTTAGTTGAGTATTGGAAGTTCTAAAACATATTTAATCCAAAGATAATAAATTGTTGGACAATTCACTCAAAAAAATTCTAATGGAATTCCATCCTCAATAATCCATTCATGATCGGATTTTGACATTTTCCATCTCTTAATTTTCGATTTTTTCTTTGATTGAACTTCTCTCAACTTTATGTGTGCTGCACACACAAAGTGACTATATTGACAACTTATGGAATCAGGTTCATAGTATTCAAAGTAAACAAAGTCTCCACTTTGATGAGTTTGTCTGAAAAAATAACCTTTCAGTATAATAGACCCTCTGTCATACTGAAATCCGTGATCATTATAGTTTTGTAATAATTTCATTTTTCGTTCAGTGCAATGCATCAAATAATACTTCACATTTTCATTGTTTTCAATAGGTGCAATTACAGCAAAAACATCTCTTGCACAATAAAATAAATTTAACAAAATTATGCATATTTAAATTTATTTCTAGATTTTTAAATCATTAGAAAGTAATTCAAATGTTACCTTCTCTAACAAGATCAGAAACTCGATCACCATCGGATGATATTGTAGTTTCCTCTGATTGCATTTCTTCAAACATTGCAATAGAAATTTTTGCCTTTGTATTTAGCTCTGTATGTTTCCAATCGTTCACATACATTTTGTTTTCACAAACGTCATTGGATTTTGTGTTGTCTATGCAAACATCACAAAAACAAGAATATTTTCTTTTATCCAATGAAAACACATTTTTGGACAACTTTGTTTGAATTGAATGGAATTTTCGAGTCCCCTTTATTGTTTCAATGTCATTTCCAATTGATCTATCTATGTCTTCGATTCGAATATGCTAGAAAAACCTTTATATGGAAAATTAGAAGAAGAATTTGTAAATATGATATCAAAATAAAATCAAAGATAAACATTGCATGATAAATGTACAATGTTTAAAATTAGATTTCCAATGCAAATTAAATTGAATGTACCTTCTCACTTCTCTTGATGGGTTTCTCTCATGGCTTAGAGCAGCGATGCACCATTGAACAACTTCTTTAGCGTTCACAAGTCGGCTTGCAGAGTGGTTCATTTGATATCTTCGAAGTACTCGTTTTATGCATGTTCCTGCACCGTCATGTTCTCCTTTTCCATGGCCAGTCTCAAAGAAATTCAAACAATGTTTAATGCAGGTTTTCTTATGAAGACAACACAACCAAAAGAATGATCATGAAGATTTGAATTGACCTGCGCATCCGTCTGACCATATCCAATGTTCATTGAATGTTATTCCACGATTTTTCAATGAATCATAAATTTTTCCAAAACAATGTTGTACAAAACATGTATCATGTGTACGATCGTCATTGATATAAAAGTGATATTCTTTAATGATATGTCAATTTTCACTCGTGCTTTCTATATGATCGACATTTTGTTCAGCATGTCTATATAGAATATGGATGAGCATGGAGACTTGGTCAAAATGATAGTATTCACTCTGAATTTCTTTTTGTGGAACAAATGTGTAGTTTTCTGCAAAATCAATCACTAACAAAATGGTCCCTGGTGGAAAAAATTCATGAGATTTTTTGAATTGCAATTCTTGCCATCGAGCTCTATGGGAATGCTTGGTGTATTTGTAAATTTCTGCCTCAAACTTTCTCAAAAAGTCTATCAGAAAAATTTCGTCTTCTAGTAATTCGATTCTTTTAACACTATTTGCACCTTGAATCGATGTATTGATATATTCATATCTCTTCCATTTCACTTTCATGTTGGACAATGATTGATCATTTATATCAATACAATATTTGTTTTGAAATTTAGTCAAATTTCCACAATCATCGCATTTTTTACCACCAACACATTTCTTTTTGTAAAATAGTTCATCGCTTTCTCTTTCACATAGAATTTGAGATATGAAATCATGGATAGTGGAAGGAGGAGGTGAATCCTTCCATAATGTTTTACCAAAATCAAGGAATGTGTCACAATATAACTCAAATTCCACATGATAACGGCAACAACAAGTGTTGCGTACGATGATAGGTTTTACATACCATGGTTTTTGTTGAACAAAAGCACTGAGTGAAACATGAATTTGATGATTCTTTTCTTTGAACTTGTTGAATAACTCTATCTGAGTGGTTTCCAAGAGATGTTTTTCATGTTCTTCGTACTGATTTCGTGCTATTCTTCTTCGCATCACATGCCTTGCATTTGGTGAAACACACGAAATGTTCTTCCAATATTCATATATTATTTTTTTAACATTTTATCCAAGTCTATCTTTGTATGGTTGCCTACAAATAGCTCTCCAAAAAGCGAGTTTATCATTTACATCTATTTGCAACTGAAATTTCCGATGTTTGTGCAAAGTTTTTCACAAGTTTCCCAGTGCTCGTGCCATAGATGTTACCAAACGATTCTCTTGAGTACTTGAGGAAACCATTGCCATATGTATTCCTCTACATACAATTGAAACATCTTTCTCTCTAGATCTCTTAATTGACTTTATAGCACTACTCGTATTTTTTATCACCTCTTCCTTCGTTTTTTTATCTTTGGTTGATTTTCGAATACCCAATAGTGTCGTAGCTTCTTTTAATTTCATTAATGATAGGAGACCTTTCAACATTTGAGCCTAAATTGTCACCTGCTCATTTAAGAAATACTTTTCAAAGATGTAGTTAACACGATATCATATAACATGGTCAGGTTTTTTATCTCCATATGTGTGAGTGTCAACATTTTCTAACATCTCATTATCGATAGTGATTTCATCTGTACATATTCGAAAAAATAGTACATATTCAATAAATAACTAAATTAATAAATATATCTAAAATTTCAAATATTTTTCAAATTAGTTCATCAAATAAAAATTAAGCTTTACATTTTACATTAGGAAAATTTTAAATATATCAATAGATCATAATATTTACATTTACATACCTGCTTCAATTTCTGCTTGAGGTTGATTTTCTTCTTCAATATTTTGAGGAATATCTCTGTCTGTTTACATTAAAAAAAATATTTTTCAAATTAGTTCATCAAATAAAATTAAGCTTCACATTTTACATTAGGAAAATTTTAAATATATCAATAGATCATAATATTTACATTTACATACCTGCTTCAATTTCTGCTTGAGGTTGATTTTCTTCTTCAATATTTTGAGGAATATCTTTTTCTGTTTACATTAAACAAAATATTTTTCAAACTAGTTCATCAAATAAAAATTAAGCTTCACATTTTACATTGGGAAAATTTTAAAAATATATCAATAGATCATAATATTTACATTTACATACCTGCTTCAATTTCTACTTGAGGTTGATTTTATTCTTCAATATTTTGAGGAATATCTCTGTCTGTTTACATTAAACAAAATATTTTTCAAATTAGTTCATCAAATAAAAATTAAGCTTCACATTTTACATTAGGAAAATTTTAAATATCTCAATAGATCATAATATTTACATTTACATACCTACTTCAATTTATGCTTGAGGTTGATTTTCCTCTTCAATATTTGAGAGGGCTTCTAACTTTCTTTTGCAAGATTGTCTCGTCTCTTCTCTACGTTCCTCAAGGTCTCTTTTTCGATCATATTTTATCGCACAAGTTCTTCGATTTCCCATGATAATAGGGTATGAAGTTCAAAAAATTTCCTTCAAAAAATTAGACAATAACTCAATTACAAAAAATATCACAAAAGATTTAATTTAAAAAAATTCAGTTTAAATTTTTTGCAAAAAATACTTACTCCAATCCAAAACACTTACTTTAAAAAATTCGAGAGAAAAATGTCTTATAAAAATGAAAAGAAGCTCAAAAGATTTATTTCAACTCAAAACACGTACATACCTCCAAGAAATGTCTTTTGAATGTACGTCCAAGAAATTTTTTTAAGTTCAAAACTATTTTTGCCAAAATCAGGCCGCCTCCAAGAAATGTCTTCCAAAAAAATTCTTTAAACCCAAAACAATTCTTTGTAAAATCAGTTTGCTTCCAAGAAATGTTTTTAAATCCAAACTTTTAAGAAAATTTTTTGAACCCAAACTAAGATCTTTGTAAAATGAGATGAAACGTGCGAAATGTGCAAAAATTGTGAATGATTTCGCGACGATTTATATTGCTGTGAAATGTGTTTTTATAGGGGCTTCACAAAAATTTCTGGCCGACAGAAAGTTATACCATAGTTCGGCCGAACTATTAAGTCATTAGATTTAACGAGCCGTCGGCAGAAAACATAGTTCGACCGAACTTAGATTAAAAGTTCGGTCGAACTAACGCGTCACCAATTACGCAAAAAACACGCTCTGAATACGTTTCTGCAACTTTGGACTGATTAAATTCCATGAAAGGTTGTTAATTAATTGTTAGAACCAAGACAAACATTTTTAGAATTGAATCTACTTTCAGGAAATATAAATTTTATGGAATTTCATAAATGTTTACTAATTTTAATTATTTTTCTAATAAAACAGGTGCAAACAATTTTTGAGGGTCATTGTGATTCAGTGAAATCAAAATTTTGTATCTCCCAAAATACATTGTAAAAAAAATTGAAAAAATTATGGGGCATTACATTGGTTCGTTGTCTCTAATGGGTAGCTTTTATATTTTTAGTTTATAACTTATATGTTAAGAAATTTCTTGCGACGTGAAACATATCCAAAATACGCAGTTTTTCGTATTGGACCAGTTCAAAAAATTCTTGTAATTATGATATGCATCCATTGGCTTTGTAAATATGAAGAAACCAAAGTAGACTCTGTCTATATTGTTGTAACACATTTTGTTTTCTCAAAAACACAAATTTTCAATGAATACAACATTGCGTCATAACATGACTTCTTATGAATCCTTTGATTGTTAAGAAACACACACTCAAAGAAATGCTAAGTTGACATATCAAATCTGCATAAACAATTTTCAAAAAATAAGTAATAGAAAGCTAACAAAATTTCTCACAACTTTTATTTTATCGCAAAATGAAATTCTACACAGAAAAATTGTTATAGTTTGCAGAAAGTTGAAGAGCCGAAAAAAATGAATTTTTTTTCTCAAAAAAGGGAAAAAAGTGTAACCTAGCTTCACATTTTCAGTACATCTACTATTGTTGTTATTTATTCATAGTATATTGTTGTCGTTCTGTAACATGCTTATGATTGTGCTAGAAGGAAAGCTAGCAGGTGGTAGCTTTCTTATAGAAACAATTAAAATAAAATAATACATTATTTAGGGGTGGCACCATTTCTCTAATCAACACCTTGATTGGCTATTATTGGGAGTTCTACACTTTTTATTGTTCTTGTTCATTTTGTTATAAATAAAATGATGCAAGTAGTGGTAATATTTATAAATTCATATTTTCTTTGATAATTTGAAACTATGATAATAGTTTCTTACTTTATTCTCAGAAACCATGGACCCTCAAGCTAGTGGGAATTCAAAGGAATCATCCAAGGAAAAAGGAATTTCACCAAATACAACACCAGAATCTTTAAATGGTATGACAATTTTAAAATTAGTTTTTACTTTGTTACAATGGTTTCCAATAAATGATTGTTGATTAATGAAGTTCATGTTATCCTTATTTTTGAAAAAAACTTGCATATGCTTTGAGCTTCTTTGCTTTTATGCATATGTATGAAATGAGATGTTATAGAAGATGAATTCACATTGTTTTTTATTCATTAAAGACATTTCACAATGCAATGTTGTTGTTGGAAACATGCTTCTATTTGTCCCATATTTCATTCTTAGACCACATATTCCATACAAAGGGCCTTCTAGTCATTTGAGTTTTAACATTTCTTATATTGTAACAACAATCTACGTAGGCATGGACTAAAACATTATTGTCTTCAAAAAGTAAGGACAAATTTCACAAGCATGGAGATGTCCTAGGAAAGGTTTTTTTTTTTATTTGACAATGTGTTTGTGTTTTTGAAAGAAGGAATTTCATCATGCACTAGATTTACTTTACAATGCAATGTTTTTGGCAATATCTTGTATGTGATAGACAAACATATTCAATGTGTTTGCATTTTTATGGTCTCTATAGCAAACTATGAATATACATGACTATAAAAGATAAATTTTGTGTCAACATGATGTTGCTGTAGTATCTACTATTGTTGTTATTTATTCACAGTGTATTTTTGTCTCTTGGTAACGTGTTTATTCTTGTGCTAGAAGGAAAGCTATCAAGTGCTAGCTTTCTTATAGATACAATTAAAAGAACATAATAAATTATTTATGGGTGGCACCATTTCTCTAATCAACACCATGATTAGCTATTGTTGTGATTTCTACACTTGTTATTGTTCTTGTTCATTTTGTTACACATACAATGATGCAAGTAGTGGTAGTATTTATAAATTCGTATTTTCTTCAAAAATTTGAAACTATGATAATAGTTTCTTACTTTATTTTCAGAAACCATGGACCATGGAGCTAGTGGGAATTCAAAGAAATCATCAAAGGAAAAAGGAAGGTCACCAAATACAACACCAAAATATTAAAATGGTATGAAAATTTTAAAATTATTTTGTACTTTCTTACAATGGTTGCTAATAAATGATTGTTGATTAATGAAGCTCATGTTATCCTTATATTTTAAGAAAACTTGCATATGCTTTGAGCTTATTTGATTTTATGCATATTTATGTAATGAGATGTTATAGAATATGAATTCATATTGTTTTTTAATTCATTTAAATTTTTACCATTATAAATTCTTACAAATGTTTTCAGATGCTAAGAACTATGGTACAAACTATGAGATTATAAAAATATATTTTATATTCATTTTCAAATAATTTGACAAAATTATAGTATGTAATTTACAACTTAATGAATTTTTATTTATTATTGAATACTCTCCTACCAAATATTTCTATGAAAATTGAAATACACCATGTTAGTTGGATTTTCCACATTAAAATTCCACTTTTACACAAAAACACCTGCAAATATCACTAGGAGTGGGTTTTAATGTGGAAACCCATACTAACATGGGTATTTTGTTTTTTTCCCCAACAATTTTAGCTAGATGATTAAGGTTGTTTAATATTATTTTGTATTTCATGCCTTCCATAATTTTTTTATTTCTTTTTTTTCATAAGCTGTGGAATCTCGTGTCCCTAAAATTCCAAGTAAAGGAGTCAAGAAAAAACGAAAAGCAAGTGGTATACAAAAAATGTCTCCTTCAATTGGTATGGTGGTTTTATATTTTATGTATACTCTCTTTTAATTTTGCTTTTCCTAACAATTTTAGCTAGGTGATTACTTTTGGTGTCATATAGTAAACTTGCATAACACATGTAATCCTTTATTATTGTCTATGTAAATGAAAATAGTGTATTATAAGGTTGTTTAATAATATTTGGTATTTTATGCCTTCCATAATTTATTTATTTCTTTATTTTTCTTCATAAGCTGTGGAATCTCGTGTCCCTGACAATCCAAGTAAAGGAGTGAAGAGAAAACATAAAACAAGTGATATATAAACAATATCTCCTTAAATTGGTATGGTTGTTTTATATTTTATGTATACTCTCTTATAAATGGTTAGGTTATGTGGTCTTGTAAATTTTAAAATAACATTACACGCCAATAATTGAAATTTTAAGTTCATTTTGATTTATGAAAATAATTTTTTATTTTTGTATGTAGAATTGGTTGGCACCAAAGCAAGTGAAATGTTATAGTCATCATCTAAGAAAAAGAAAAAAATCAACTCAAATGGTAGTATCAATAACACCTTAAACTTCCACCTTTGAAATGATTAAAAAATACAGCACATCTTATAAATATGATTTTGTGCTATATTGGTATGTCTAGATAGAAACTCCCATGAATATGTATCATGATATGTACCTATTTGGATCCATCGATGGAAAAGAACTCGAGATATTAGGAATAATTATCAATTGCTATGCTTACAATGAAAATGACATTAACTTTTCAGTGGAGGAGATTAAAGAAAATGAAGTGAAATTAATTTCTTGTCAAGTGGAGTATTAAAGAACAGATTTGATTGAAGCTTCAAGTAACGATTCATCAAATACGATAAAGAATTCAATGTTTAAGTTGGATAACTATGAGAGTTTTGCTACATATTGATCGAATAGTTGCATAGATATTTTAGAATGCATCCCTATAGTTCTAAGATACCGCTATGTAAGATGTAAAAAACATCATCTGTACTTATTTATTTCCAACAAAAAGAAAAACTTCTTGACAAAATACCAGATGATAAACTCGATTGTCATTTACCTAATTTAAGAAGAGTATATTTATCTGAATTAGAAGAGAACATTATTGAAAGTGATTTCAAACCTACTATAGAATTTTAAAAAGCTAAGAAAGTTTAATTTGAGACATCGAAACTTGCAGATTAATGTGATGAAATTCATGAAGCTTTCAAGCACTGCTATCTATTTTCAAAAAGCTTTAGTAGAAATCGGGATGTTGGAAGATGTACAGAAGCCCCCAAAGTGTTTAAATTGAGATCACAAGATGATTTAAATATTCAAGTATGAGTGAAATCATTCCTACAGAAATTTCAAACCTCATTTCCAGATGCTCTTCTGATTCCATTTGACATCAATGAGTCTGATCCATTGGTAAAATCTATCAAAATTATAAATGAGATAGATCTAGATGCTAATAATATCGATTTTTGGATAGTTTATGGCCAACACACCATTCAAGCAGTGAAAGAAATTTTAACAAATCCTAAATATAATGTATCTATAGAGGCAAAACAAAAATATAAAAAATGCGAATGAGGAGGAATATGCTTTTAATAATTTATTTTTATGCTTCTGTCAGCTTTTGCAACATAGAAGTCTGACCCACTCTTTCCTCTGCAGACCCCTCACGTTCGACTGTTCGATTGGCGTTCTGTTCCAAAGGGTTCCCTGTAATGGTGATTCCGTCGGGGGGGGGGGGGGGGGTTTCAAAACCTCCCCCATCTGCCTCTGGCTTGAAAATGATCAAGGATATGACAAAGAACTCATCCCAAAAAAATGATGGAAGACAAGGCATTCCGTCCCAAGAACCACCAAAAACTTCTCAAAATTTGGCAGAAAAGTCAAGCGATGATCAGGGAGACGCTTCTCTACCCAAAGATATGCCCACGATGACATCTACCACCTCCAAGCCTGTAGCAGCTGAACGGCCCAAAATAGAACTGCCAAGCCATAGGATAAATGGTCAAATCCAGTTCATGAAGGACCACGTGCTCATCGGAAAATTTATCGGATTCTAGCCGACTGAAGAAGCTCTTTGGGGCTGGATCACAGCAAAGTGGAAACCCAAAGGACATGTGCACCTAAAGTTTGGACCAAAAGGATTCTTCAAAGAAGTTTTCTACTATCTCGAAGATCGTAACAGAGTCCTTGATGGTGGCCCATATTTTTTCAACTCAGCCGACTTATATTTAAGGGACTGGGTGGAACGGTTTAACCCAGACAAAGAGGATTTCAGCTGGGCTCCTGTGTGGATCTGAATGTATTCTCTTCCACTGGAATATTGGGATGAAGAGTCACTGAAGGAAATATCAAAGGGATTGGGAGAGTACATCAAGATAGCTAAAGAAACAAAGCTCCGGAGATACACTTCATATGCTCGCATATGCGTATACATGCACCTAGACAGAGCCCTCTCGGATTCGGTAAGTCTCTATCATGATGACTTTGAATGGATTCAGCCTTTGGACTATCAAAATTTTCCTTTCAGATGCCAAAAATTTCATGTCCATGGCCATATTTTCCGCGACTTCCCTTTAGATGTTAAGCCTTAGACCAATGATGCATCTGATAAACCTGATCCTGAAGGGTTCACCAAAGTCTCATCTAAAAAAAGGACTCATAAAAAACCCGCCTCCAGAAAAAAAGTCCTCCATGATACTTCTTCCGTCCCTTCTACTTGTAACAACTTTGTGGCTCTTACCAAGGATTCAGACTCCACCCCATCAAACAACCAACAAGAAGTTTCCCCTCCCAAATCTACCCAATCCATCCCTCCCTCTGACTCTATCCCAACTCCTCTGTCATCTTCAGAAACCCTGCCTGACTTGGAAACGACGGATCTGGATTGGAAACCAAATGGAATGGATGTAGATTGTGTTACCCACCAGCCACAACCCACAAATGGAACTACAAATTCCAACAATCAGGTGAAAAATATGGAGGAAGAGTTGGAGAGTATAGATCTAGGAGGACTCGACATTTTGAGTCTGGGGAAAGCTTGCAGAAGAAAAAATTCGATAAAATCCAAGATCATGAGATAGGCAACCTGGAGGTCATTATCTCAAGAGATTTTCGACAGTGCCAAATAAGAATTCAACCAGGTAGTCAATGGGATGGAGCTCAGTTTCCCAAGGACTCTAAGAAGCATGGAAGAAAGAAGGATTTGTAAAGAACCATCACCGTTGGCAAGATCCTGGTGGAGTCAGGAAGATACTCCAAGTTGACTAAGTACTACAAACCCCTATCAAATAGTGAATCATGAAGTTCACATCTTGGAATTTAAGAGGGCTAAACAGTCCTGGAAAATTTTGAATGATAAAAAACAGGATAAAGTAGGAGAAACCACAAATATTCTTCATGCAAGAGACAAAATGCAATAGCACCACTCTTGGAAACATTCTAATGAAAGCTTGGCTAGGATGTCACTCTGTTGCAGTGGATGCCTCGGGTGCATGAGGAGGGTTAGCCATTTCTTGGAATACATAGGCTATAACTCTCTCTAACTTTCATGCCTCTCATCATATCATCCAAGCGACATTCCACATCATAGGAACAAATATTCATGGACATCTTACGAACGTCTATTTCCCTCAGGACGCTAGCAGCAAGATAGTTCTGCTAGACACTATTGCGCAACTCAAATCCAACAGGATTCACCCTCTATGACTCATCAGAGGTGACTTCAATATGATCACTCGACTTAAGGAAAAACAGGGAGGAAGAGCCAAGCTTGAGAATGAAAGTGATCCCTTCAAAGACTTCATACAAAACAACTGGTTAATAGATATGCAATTCAACAATGGAATGTATACTTGGAGCAATCACAGAGCAGGTGGGCAACATATTTCCTCCAAACTTGTTCTCTTCCTTATCTCTGATAATGCCATTCATATTGGAGGGGACTTCTCAGCTTCCATTTTACCCCTCTCTGGATCAAATCATTGGCCAATTACTCTTCAATGGCAAAGACTGGGCCACTCCTCACGGCGAACTTTTCATTTTGAGGCGTTTTGGCTCTCTCACCCATCCTTCCATGACCTCGATTGCAAGACTTGGAAGGAATTCTCTCCCCCAAAGGGCTCTAAAATGTATCAATTCTAGCAGAAACTCAAGTTTCTCAAAATGCATATAAAAAACTGGAATCATTCCACATTTGGGAACATCTTTCAGGATCAGAAGGCTCTATCCCAAGAAATGATGGCCCTTTAGCAATAGATCATAATTGAAGGTAGAAAAGAGGAGACCTTGGAACAAGAAAGGCAGATTCAAACTTAGTTGGAGGAGAGGAGAAAGCAAGAGGAAATTCTATGGAAGCAAAAATCCAGAGTCAGATGGCTGAAAGAGGGGGAAAAAAACAAAAAATTATTTCACAGAACTACTATTCAAAGGCGTATGCATAATACCATCTGGCACATCCAGAGTCAACAAGGGGACAGGGAAACTTTTAAGGATGGACGTTTATCTTAAAGTTTAAAAACTTGGTGAATCTTAGTAGTCCCCAATATGTGAATTGTAAAAATTTTGATGTTATTTTTGTAAAAATATTTAGTTTTGTAATCATTTTATATTAGTATATATAATTTTTTGGCGATTTTTAGGGTAAAATATTATTATACTATAAAATTTGGGCAAATCAATTTTGAAAAAAATGGGAATTGGCGAATCTTTTTTTTGGAAAAAGCATGGAAAATTAGCCCACCTGCGAATATTAGCCCCTAAAATTTTCCCTGTAAGGGGATAGGTTGGAGGTTCATGAAGAGATTGAGGCGGAGATTATCAATCATTTCCAAGCGGTTCATCAGGAACCCCAAATCAACAAGCTTCCAGCTATAGAAAAAATCACTCAGAACATTCCAAGAATCATAACGGAGGAACATAACCAACTCCTCCTAAGGCCTGTCTCCCCTCAAGAAGTAGAACTGGCTATGAAATATCTCAAGGAAGGGAAGGCGCCTGGTCTGGATGGCTCCACTTCCATTTTTTTCCACACTTTCTAGGATCTCAACAAAGAGTAAGTCTGGAAATTGGTGTAATAATCCATAACTCTACATTGGATGCTTCCTTGTTTAAATTCGATGTTCATTGCCCTAGTTCCTAAAGAAGACCATTCTTGCACGCCGGACAAATTTCGCCCAATTGTACTATGCAATGTGATTTACAAAATCATATCCAAAGTCATTGCTGCTCAGCTGAAACTACTTCTTCCCCTCCTCATTTCACCTGAGCAATTAGGGTATGTGGAAGGAAGACAAATTTTGGATGGAATAATCCTCACCCATGAGGTTATTCACTCCCTTAAATTCTCAAAAAAGGTAGGTATGCTTCTCACAATGCACCTTTCCAAAGCTTTTGACAAATCAAGCTGGACTTATATTCAAAAAATGTTGGCAGCCTTTGGCTTTTCCCCCCCTTAGATCTGATGGGTCATGAGTCTGGTTTCGTCCCCTTTATTCTCCATCCTCATCAATGGCATACCATCTCATCCTTTCAGTCCCACCTGAGGTATAAGACAAGGAGACCCTCTCTCTCCTTTTCTATTTTTTTTTAATGGCTAAAGGTCTAGGACGTCATATGAAGCAGGCGGTGCATACTCAACACCTTAGGGGCATCTCCATCCACAACTCTCCTGCTATCACCCACCAAAAATTTGTTGATGATAACATGCTCTTTGGCCATCCCTCTGTACAAGAAGCTTCCAAATACAAATTGCTTCTTGATCATTTCTCAGAGGCTACCAGAGCTTGCATCAACACTGCTAAATCCCAAATCTTCTTCTTTCATACTCCTCCCATAACCCAACACGCTATAGCTCGCATCTTGGGATTCTCCATAACGTCTCCCCCTTCGAAATATCTGGGAGCACCCTTAACTGACTTGGCCATAAAAAATACCTCCTGGCTTTCTCTTCTTGAAAAACTTGAAGCCCGTCTCTCTTCTTGGACATTCCAAGCTCTCAACATAGTCAGTAGATTGATTCTTGTCAAAGTTGTTGTATAAGCTATGCCACTTATCTCTTCTCAATATTAGTTGCTCCAAAGTGGGTTCTCAAGAAGATAAAATCTCTGCAACACAATTTTCTCTGGGGAGCCACAGGACAAAATTGCAAATGGGCCTTGGTAAAATGGACAACTATTTGTAAACCCAAGGAGCATGGAGGCATCGGTTTGCGAGATCCCCATCACAGTAATGCCACTTTGGGAGCCAAAATTTGGTGGCAATGGCATTGAGCTCCTAACTCCCCATGGGCAACAATATGGACTGCCAAATATGCTAATCACAGGCCCCCTGAAGAATTAATCAAATTTACGCCAACTGAAAAGGGTTCCTTAATATGGAATGTAGCTAGACAACACTTTCTTCTGATCCAACAACACAGTTTCTGGGAAATCAGAGATGGAAACACAACTCGGTTTTGGATGGATTCATGGCTACAACAACCTTGGCTTTGCAGTATCTACAATCCTCCACCTAGTGAAGAGTGGGCAGAATAGCAAAGGGATACTGTTCAGCAATACTGGACTCCAAACATAGATCAAGGTTACAGACAATGGTGCCCAGTAGAACAAATGATAAGAAATTGAGCAGAGCACATACAGATGGAGCTAGAAGCTGAATTACAAAATCGAAAAATCAGATATTCTGACAAAAGGGATATTCTAAGATGGGGATACACCCCAAGAGGATCTTTTACCACCAAGGAGGCATAAAAACTATTTTCACTGAGCCAATGCCTCCCGATCCTCTTTGGAGCAGAATTTGGGCTCTAGGAATTTGGCCTTAGGTTTCAATGTTCCTCTAGATGGTTGGTCATAATAGAATCCTAACCTGGGACAACCTACAGAAACAAAATTTCCATGGACCATAAAGATGTCCCAACTGTAATTAATAGGAAGAGACCATACAACATTTCCTGGACACCTGTTCTCTAGCCAACCAAATATAGGAGAAGGTCAGCTTTAGATGTCAAAAAAGATGCAAAATATTGGAGGATATAACCAACTCAATCTGCAACTGGAAGTCGTCTCCTTACAAAAGCGAGCTTCTCAACCAACTCTGGCGGATTATTCCTGGCCTTCTCATGTGGACAATCTGGAAGGAAATAAATTGGCTTATCTTCAGGAATAAAAGTACTCCTCCAGACACCATATGGAGCCACCTCTGTCTCAATCTTTAGGAGACCTTAGCGCTCCAAAATTGGCAAGTTGAATATTTTCCAACTATAACCCAAGAGCAGGCTATCTAGGCCAATTGGAATCTACATATCCCTCAGATTATGAAACCTCCCGGACCTCTGCACAATTCTTCCACAGATCCTTGCAACTGGTCCCCCTCTGGGTGCTTTCAAACTTAATTTTGACGGTGCTTCCAAGGGAAATCCTAGTATCGCTTGGTTTGAGGGAATCTTCAGAGATCACAGTGGAAAACCTCTCCTCCTCTTTCTGGGAAATATAGGATGGGATACGAACAACTCAGCTAAATTAGAAAGCTTATGGCAGGGTCTCTCTTTGTCCCAGCAACATGATATGTTTCCCTTAGAGATTGAGGGGGACTCACAAATCCTCATCAATATGGCCAATCAACTACTACAGGGGGTACATTCAAACAAAATTGCTAAAAGTTGGAGATTAGAGGCTAGATTAGCTTTGATCAAAAAAATGCTCAACACAAATCGAGCAATCCTGTTCAAACATGTCAAACGGGAAGGCAACAAGGTGGCAGACCTTCTAGCCAATATTGGGGTGAACAATGACCATACCCTTCTTGTTGGCTCTCAAAATATAATCCATGAATGTGATCAATTACATGAATGCAACAATTTGGTTCAGTCTGATATGGATTTCCCAGATGCAGGTGCAAACATATGAACAGGGGATGATGGGACGTTGGTACAGCAAGTGGGGAAGCCACTTGGACACCCACGATCGCGCCATTAGTTTAAGCCAGCTCGCTCACCATGCTAGCATTGAAGTCAAGATCATTCTAGGCACAATAAACCACACAACATTAATGCCCATCTGAAGTCAAGATCTCTCCTATACGCTCGCTCGATCCTTCGTTATGAATGCTCTACACATCACAACTGTGAACTTTAATGAGGTTTCAAGGCAGGGAGAGCCTCAAGACAAAGACACTCAGAGTTTAAATATGGATGTCGGAAATCAAGGTTCAAACATTCCTCCACCACTGTTGTAGAGAACTTGTTCGACCTTGGCATTGAAACCCTGTGTTCGCACTGCCATTGGCAAACACAGCCATCTCAGCTGCTGTATTGATCCTAGGGATGGGCTCCACCTCTCCCGAACAGGCCACTACAATAGAGCTTTTTTCAATCTAGATTTTCTCCTCTCCTTGTCCAACTCTGTCACTCCACCTCCCTTGTCACCTTCGTCTTCGCCCTCCACCATGCCGCGCCTGAGACATCGCATGAGATGTCGAAGAGGAAGCTCTAGGGGCCGAGTCTATCACACACCTTCCACCTCCAATTTAGATTCCTCCTCACCTTCCTCAGAGTACTTTTCTGGTAGATATCCAAATACTCATAGTGGGCGAGGGAGATTCCACCATGTCAACCCTGCTCTGCACCTCCATTTCAATCTGTCATCCAACACTCCTCAAACAACCCAATTTTTCTTTAATTGTTCTTTGAATAGGCCTCGTATCATTGCCTGGATTTCGGTTGTCTTCACGAAAGAAACCCAACAAGTTATTCCCAAGGAGATTCAGACAAGTGCTTCTTCAGTTCTTACTCAGGAATTGGACAAGCTGCAGTATCAGGAGCCTAAGGATAAAGGCAAAGCACTTGTGGGAGAGGAGAAGGCCAACGTTAAGCGCTCCAAGAAAAGTGACGACCCAGGTGCAGAAAAGAAACAGGAAGAAGATAGTATGGAGGCTTACAGGTGTTTTATCCTGGAAGAAACTTCTCCTCAGCATTATGCTTAGTCTTTACTTCAGTGTTTGTTTTTTGTTTCACGATTCCCATGTGGATGGGATTGTTTTTGTCTTTCCTTTTTTAAATTTCAGTAGTCTTAGTTTCTCAGTTATCTACTTGGAACTTTACAGTGGACCACATTATTGTCGCCCCTGCGCAGGCAGTATGGTTGATTTCTGTCTGGTCTGGACTGGTTTCCCATCATGGGAAGTCTGTTTTCTGCGTTTGTTGCTGAATATGCCTCTCTCATAGGCAAAGACAGGGCTGAGACCCAGATGTAAAATATTTTTATTTTCTTAATAGATTAAACTAATTTAATTCTTGCGTCCATCAGTTGAACCCATTGAGATTATTCACATTTTTTGTCAACTAAATTCTGCCAATAAGGTATTCTACAAAACTTTGTTTATTGATTGTGTCCAATCAACAAGAAATTTCTTAATTTCCAATGACAAACGAAAAAAAAGGAGGATTGCATGTTCTAAGACAACTGAAGATAAGGTTTGTTACTTTATTGTTTTTGCATTTAACATTTAAAGTCGATAATATGTGTCATATTTTCTCATATTTGTAAGGAATTATCATTATTTTAATCCTTTTTTAATTTCATCTCTACATTGAATTTTTATTAGTTTATATGTATGATTTTATCAAGTCGATGATGAAATGTTGTGCTCCTTCTTCGACTGTCCAATTACAAATTTTTTCGATAAAAAATTATCTTATATCTTAATCAAGATACTTAGGATAAGTGAGAGACTGTCTTTAATTGTTACCAACTAGGCACATTAATGTGTTCTACAAGCCAACCTGATTTTGAGAACTAAAAGAAGAATAGTCTACACAATTTGACAGCGGCTACTTCTCGTTCCCTTTAGGGATTAACCATAGAAGAAATTGCTTTAGTAGCACATAAGTTATTGAATGGAACCATTTGGTTTTCTATTCCACCTAATCATCCAAAAAATGCCATAAAATTAAAATATTATTGTTATAAATTGAAAACCCACAGAAAAATATTGGATGCAATGGTTACACATTATCAAAGTCATGATGAGAAATTGAATGATAAGAATCTTAGCACATTCAGTATTCTTGAGCATTATGAAATTAGCGAGATCATAGTTCCAAATTTTGTAACACCGTGAGGGGTTTAATTATGTAAAAGGAACACATAATACAAAGATAGGTTACCTTTATAAACAAGCATGTGGAGTCCTTGACAAAATGATATATGGATCAACAAAAATTCAACAGATTGACAACAATTTTGAATTTGGTTGTCATTTTGGGGGGCCTGATCTTTTGCCAACACTTTTGCACTATTTTCCATGTTAGCTGCAGACAGTTTTACATACTGACCTTGTTGTTATGGATACAATGGCTTTGAAAGAAGGACCATTCCACAAGAGCTATTATATTGAATTTTTTCGATTTCTTATAGAAAAAAACAACTTGAATGACTTTACTACAGTTCTCTTAGTAGAAATTTTATTTTTTAATGACGTGTCAAACTTTGAAATTTTCCATAAAGAACTCCAAGTTCAAATATAAAATGACTAGTGGAATTTATGAATTTAAGTCCCAAAATAGTTATAGTTATGATATAGTTTTGCATATACATTTCTATACTTCAGAATTAAAAATGTTTGAGGCTTCAAAATGCTCTCACACATTTGAAGACACACTTGATGAAAATGAGAGAGATTATGATTTCTGTGTGGATTTATTGGAAAGACATCTACAATATAGTGATGCAAAAGTGGTTATTTCTCTTTATGCAGGGGAAAATTTAATCAAGGCTTGTTGTACATATAGAAGAAGAATTGCATGTGTTGTGTAAATAGAGTAGCAAAGGACAATAATGTTGAATAGTTACCAATATTTTCAACTATCATACCAAGGATCCATTAGCTTCTTGGAAAATTCAGGTACTACAGTTTCTTTGTTGTTTCTCTTATAATACTTTGCATATTATTTTTTTCAAATTTCTTAATTTTCAAAATGTTTACTACAATGACTAATGATGGGGATTCTAAAACAAGGAATGATGAATGTGGGAAGCAAACAAATAATCAATATAGTGCGCATCATGTTGAAACAAATTTCGAGATGGAAATAGGAGGAGAAGATGTTATTATACCAGGAACATAATTTGTTTGGTTATTGCTCGTGTTCATTTTTTAATTTATTTAATTTTCATATTTATAACATTTTCAGATTTCTATTATAGGGAATTATGAGAAGAAAGGAATTAATCAAGACATTGACCATGAAATGATGGAGATAGAAATAGGTATTACTCTTTCTCTCTTTAGATATATATATATATATATATATATATATATATATATATATATATATATATATATATATATATATATATATATATATATATATATATATAAGTTAAGAAAGTATATAATGACCAAGGGAATGTCCCACAAAAATTAAAATCGTGACCTCATGAAAATCGTGACCTCAAAATATTATATGGACGATTAAAGATGATTCATTGTTTATATAGTTGATTGATGATTTTATTCATTTTCACAATTCAAATTATTTTTTATGTTTAATGTAGAGAAAAATAAAGAGAACAAAAATGATGATGAGGTGCAAAGTTATAATTATGAAGATAATGCCATATCAAGTACTTATTACTTGTCTTTTTGTTTTTCTTATTATTCTTCAAAATTTATTGCTTCTAATACCATAAAATTGTATATGTTTATTATAGGAACAAATAAAAATAACAAACTAATAATCAAAATAATGTTAAAAGTGTGTGAGAGTGTATTTCGTAGGTTACATTTCTAATGCTTTTCTTTAATTGCGAATTTTGTATTGAAGATATATTATATGACATAATTTTATAATATTTAATTGAAGGTTTAATATTTTTAACTCGAGGTTCCATGAATATGGTAAAGAGAATATTGTTTCATCTATAAGCAGTCAAAAAAACACTCATGGTAAGTGTACTGTTTCGATATATTTTTAGTAATTTTTGTAACAAGAATAAAATAGTTTGACTACACTGTTTTTTATTGTATTGCAGCCCAAAGACATGAAAGGAAATTAGTTTGTTGGGAAAGATACTGAGAGGGGGGGTGAATCAGTATCTTGATTTGTCAATCAACCTTTTACTTTTCTTTTCTCAAAAACCCATATGCTACTTTACAGACCAAAACTCGCGTATATACGCGGATTTCCTTAAGGAAACTTGTGTATTCTCAGATCTCTTATTATGCAGATAATTCTTATCTTAGATTATTGCATCATTCACTTATTGGATGTTAGTAAGCAGTAAACATGTACAGTAAGAATAGAATAAATCAACAAACATAAGCATCACACATGAACACCAAGATTTTAGGTGGAAACCCAATTCGAGAGAAAACCACCGCTGGCGTCGTCTTAGTCTTCAATATTTATTATAAAGAAAACATCTTACAACTATGTACTGGTGCATACTCATACCAGCACGCAGGCACCCACCTGCAGAAGGCAACAACCTTCTCTCATTTACTAGCCTCTCTGGGAGAGAACCACTACTCCTTGCTCTCGTTTACCAGCCTCTCCTGGAAGGGAGCCACTACCCCCTGCACTCGTTTACCAGCTACCACTGGAAGGGAGCTACTACCCCCTTACTGAAGGCTTCGACCCTCAACACCACTGCAGACCACGTTTCATCAATTTTCAAACTGGATCAAGCAGCTTCAACTCAACCCTTCATTTTTCAACAAACATGCTTTGCCCAATGCTTCAAACAGAACAGTGAAACCACTGTAACCAGAATATCAGAGATTACCCAGACTTCAGAATAGATATGCAGAAACACATTCAACCATGAGCAACCATTAGTTCAAATACCATACATGCTTTTAGTTAATCAGACCCGCGTATACACGCGATTTTCATCAAACAAACCCGCGTATACATCTGTGCACTTTTCAATAAACCCTAACTTCCCATACGCGCTTTTATCAGATTAGAGCCGCGTATACACGCGCTTTTTCCACAACAAACTCGCATATAGATCCTTAAATGAAAGCTTTGCAGAACAGACCAGATCTATAAACTTACCCAGATTTCTTCATTACCTTCAGCAGACTTTGTGCCAGATCTTCATCAGTTCTTCTTCTGCAGATCATCTTAGAGATTCATCATCATCAGATCTAAGGATCCATGGGTGCATCATAGATTCAGATTTATCAATCAAGAACAAAGTTCAATCATGTAGATATACTTCAAAGTGAAGTATTCATTCAATACCCAGACACATGCACACCTTTGCACAATGATCTTCTTCTCCTTATATAGGTTTAGCCTTTATCAATACCATGAGTCAAAACCACACCACTTTCGATGGTATTCCTGGACGGGACCAAATAGATAATCAAGCGCTCAATACAATGGGTCAATACCATGGTAACACCCCTTGGTATTCTAAATTTGGAGCGCAAAAGGGCATACGCGACTTGGCACGTACTTTTCCGCGTGCATACGCTACTTCGCCTTAACAAACCCGCATATGCTTTGTGACACATCATATTTATCATTTTTCTGTCACTTCCTTTCTTCTATTCCTTCTGAGTTCATCTATAGATACATCATCCTTCCTTTTAACACACAGATACATCATCCTTACATATTTAACACATAGGTTGCTTATCATAGGCAACCTATCAAGAACAACTTCATCAAATAGGTTTCCATCAAGGACAACACAGTGCTTCATATCGCCAACAGTCTTATTTCATCAAGTAGGTTGCCATTGAGGACAACATATGCCAAAAATCTCGCCCTTTGGACTTGATGGCAACCATGATGGTGTTTGATCACCACAACAACAGATAGATACATTGATTATAACCATTATGAAAACACCATGATATTCTCCCCCTATTCAAACACCATGCTACTCTCCCCCTTTGACATCAAGGGCAAAGGGCGGATCAAAGCCAAGACAATGTTTTTCTCCTCATGTAGAAAGAAGAGCTCTGTAGATCTGATGTGCATTGAAGTTACCATGCTCCCTCTGAGTTCATGTTGAGTCTTCAACATAATATTCAATGAAGTACATGACTCTATGACCTTTCCTATCACCAAGGACTCATAATTACATCAATGATCCAACCAAGTGGATTTACATATGTGACACAAGTACCCAACCAAGTGGGTTTACATATTTTGACTCAACTACCCAACCAAGTGGGTTTACAAATTTGAACAATCCCTTTACAAGACTGAATATTACAATTTACATCATAGGTCTCAACATAACCTTTTCATCAAATTACAAATATGAATTTTTATAACCAAGACCAAAAAGACCTCAAGAGAGATCATATTTCAGAACCATCATAATGCCAACAATGCATTACATTCAGCAATGCTAATGCTCCCCCTGAAACTGTGCATCCAATGCATCCTTTCCACATGACCAGTGCTCCCCCTTTGCTTGTGCATCCTGAACACTTTCAACAACAATTCATCAAGGCATCTTTATCAAGAGACATCAGAGAATGAAACAGAATTATGAGAATTGGAACACCACCATAGATACCATACAACATCAGAGATACCAAACAGCACTGCAGCTGTGCTGAAGAATGCTGACCCCAAGTAAAATTTGTCAGCAACTAACCATACACGGTTTTCTTTGCATAAACTGGCGTATATACGCGACTTTTGTTCCGAAAACCCACGTATCCAATTTAATCTTCTGAATTTAAGCAGTTCTGATTTTCTGCAAGGTAGAGACTACTCCCAGCTTCTGTCTGAGATATTCGAACGCTTCCCTGGGCAGAGGTTTGGTAAATATATCAGCAACTTGTTCTTTGGAGGGAACATACTCCAACTTCACCTTTTGTTCAAGCACTTTTTCACGTAAGAAGTGATACTTGATGGGAATGTGCTTGGTCTTGGAATGCATAACAGGATTCTTTGAAATACTGATGGCACTTGTATTATCACACATAATGGAGACAAGAGGTGTGCACTTGATTTGAAAGTCTTGTAAGGTTTGCATCATCCAAAGAAGTTGTGTGCAACATGATGCGGCAGCCACATATTCTGCTTCTGCTGTAGATAAGGCAATAGAGTTTTGCTTCTTGCTGAACCAAGATACTAACCGGGGCCCCATATAGAATGCACCACCACTAGTGCTTTTCCGATCATCAACATTTCCAGCCCAATCTGCATCAGTGTAAGCATGAAGAGTAAGATCGGCATTCTTTGGATACCATAGTCCAAAGTCTTGAGTTCCTTGTAGATATTTGAATATTATTTTGACAGCCTGAAGGTGAGACTCTTTTGGATTAGCTTGGAATCGTCCAACAATCCCAACAACATGCATAATGTCCGGTCTAGTCCCAGTGAGATAAAGTAGACTTCCTATCATAGATCTGTATTCTGGTTGATTCACCATGGGGGAATCATCATGAGAACTAAGATTACATCCGGTTATCATTGGTGTACTTACAGGTTTGCATTCTTCCATGTCATACTTCTTCAGAATTTTCTTAAGGTATTTTTCTTGTGATAAGAATATACCATCAGTAGTTTGATGCACTTGCAAACCAAGAAAGAATGTTAGTTCCCCAAGTAAAGACATTTCAAATTCTTGCTGTATGACAGAAGCAAATTTCTGACTCATAGATTCTTCATTACTTCCAAAAATGATATCATCAAGATATACAACCACAATCAAAAGTTTATCATTTCCAATTTTTGTGTATAAGTTGCTATCAGCAGACCCCTTTGACAATCCTTGTTAGTGAAGATATTTGTCAAGACAATAATACCATACCCTTGGAGCTTGTTTGAGACCATATAGAGCATTTTTAAGTCTACAAACAAGATTTTCATCATTTCCCAAAATGAATCCTTCTGGTTGTTCTATATAAACTTCTTCTTCTAGATCACCATTGAGAAATGCAGATTTAACATCCATTTGATAAACTTTGATTTGTTGAAAGCTTGAAAAGGCAAGAAACATTCTTATGGCTTCAAGTCTAGCTACAAGAGCAAAAGTTTCTTCAAAGTCTATACCTTCTTGTTGAGTATACCCCTTGCAAACAAGTCTAGCCTTGTTTCTTACAGCATCCCCATTCTCATTTAACCTGTTTTTGAATATCCATTTAGTTCCAATGACATTTTTGTTATGAGGTCTTGGTACTAATTCCCAAGTGTGATTTTTTTCAATTTGATCAAGCTCTTCATTCATGGCTTGAACCCAACATTCATCTTTTCTATCTTGATTGACATTGTGAGGTTCAATAGTAGATAGAAATGCCAGATAGCTAGAAAATCCCACAAGAGTCCTTCTTGTTTGTACACCTGATCCCTTATCTCCCAAAATTTGAGATTCTGGATGATTCTTTTGAACATATCTGGATGGAGTTTTTTCAGATAAATCATCTTCAGGTTCTTCATTGGGTTCACTGTCTATATCATTGCTATTTGATGTAAAAGGACATAAGTCACCATCGTCTTCATTTGTTGTTTGTTTTTCTTCTTTTGGGGCTGCAGGAGACTCATCAATAACAACATCAATACATTCAACAATCTTGTGAAGTCTTTTATTGTAACATTTATAAGCTCTACTCGTAGAGGAGTAACCAAGAAGTATTCCTTCATCTGCTCTAGGTTCAAATTTGCCAAGTTTTTCATCATTATTTTTGATAAAGCATTTACTTCCAAAAACTCTAAAATGCTTCACAGAGGGAGAATTACCATACCAGAGTTCATATGGAGTTTTGTCACTATTTACACAAACATGTGCCTTGTTGAGAATGTTTACCGCTGTATGTGCTGCTTCTCCCCAAAATGTGTCAGGTGTTCCAGAATCATCAAGCATAGCTCTAGCCATTTGTTGAACTGTTCTATTCATTCTTTCTGCTATGCCATTTTGTTGTGGAGTTCCAGCTATAGAAAATTGTCTTTTTATGCCATGTTGTTCACAAAATTCAAGAAATTCATTTGAAGTATATTCTCCTCCTCGATCAGATCTAAGACATTTGAGTTTTAGATCTACTTCATTTTCAACCAGCGCCTTGAAGATCTGAAATTTCTCAAATGCTTCATCTTTCTGCTTCAGCAACCCAATCCAACACATTCTAGAGAAATCATCAATAAATAAGATATAGTATTGTTCACCACGAGGTGACTTTTTCCTCATAGGTCCACATATGTCAGTATGAATGAGTTCAAGAGGCCTACTTGATGATCCTTCCTTGGCATTAAATTTCACTCTGGTCTACTTGCCGAATTGGCATGATTTGCATATGATACTTTCAGGTAGAGTAATATTGGGAAGACCACGAACAACATTAAGTCTTCTTGATTTGTTGATTTGAGAGAAGCTTAGATGCCCCAACCTTCTATGCCATAGCCAGTTTTCTGAAGATTTACTCAAGTAACATTGTTCTTTGTAGTTCTTCAATACATACAGGTTGCTTGGAGTTCTTTTTCCTTTTATAATTGTTTTACCTGTATCAAGATCACGAACCACACATTCTTTTGAACTAAAGACAACTTCAGTTCCTTGATCACACATTTGACTTACACTTAACAAGTTATGCCTTAATCCATCCACATACATGACATCATTAGCCTTCACCTTATCTTTTAGAAACACGGACCCTTTTCCTTTAATTACAGCAGGAGTATCATTTCCAAAAGTAACTTTCTTTTCCTTTTCTAATGTACTATATGCACGAAGTTTGGTTTTGTCACCTGTCATGTGTCTTGAGCATCCGCTATCAATGTACCATTGATTTTCTTCTCCTTCTACAAATAAAGCTATGCCACAATTTTCAACCTGTAAATCCTTCTTTTTCCATACTTTGGAACTTGAAGGAAAATGCTCTTTTGGCTGAACTTTGCTCCTGCATTCAGATTCTTCATGCCCAAAGTTATTGCAATAAGTACATTCAACTTCATTTAGAAGAGGAGAAAAATTGTTATAGGTATTCTTCTTTGTTTCAATATCAATCCTTTTCTTTCTCGCTTCTCTTGTCATGATGGTTTTATATGCAACACATTGAACAGCTTTGTGACCAAAATTGTGACATGAGAAACATTGTCTGTTGAAGAAGAAATTTCTGCGATCATGAAATATTCTACTTGAATTTACTTGTTGATTGGTGTTTCTTTGAAAGATATTCCTGTTAGTGTTCTTTGAATTGAGATGATCATGCTTTACCTGTAAAGATTCTTTATTCCCTTGCTGAGTGGCAGAATTTTGTAAACCAGCTGTAACTGCTTTTAGATAATTTGGTGTTGAAGCCTGAGAAGATTCCTCGGTATATCCAAGATCTGTCTTTACAAGAGGAGAGCGTTGTACCTTGATAATCTCATTTAAGGTTTTTGATCCTTTAGTAAATCTAAGATTCAGAGTCTTTTCTTTCTCAAAATATTTTCTTAGACTTACCACTTCACATTCTAATTTCTCAATGTGTTTCTTTGCTTCTTCAAACTGCCTTTTCATAGTCTCTATGGTTATTTTCCTTTCTTCTAAGAGTATTTTACATTCTTCTAAGTGTATTTTGAGTTGATTGTTTTCTTCAAGAAAACCATTGTCCTCTAGAGAATTCACAAAATTATCATTTTCTTCTCTAGATTCAAATGCCATGAGAAGTCTAAGATCTTGTTCACATTCTTCCTCACTATCAGATAACCCATCACTATCTTCATGAGTATAGTAACTTTTTCTAGTGCTAGACCGGTTCTTATTCCTTCTTGCTACTTATTTCCCTTTTGCATATATTTCTTTATAAGGACACTTAGCAGAATAATGACCAACTCTTCCATAATCAAAACATTTGAAAGGAAGCTTACCTCTGAACCGTCCTGTGCCAAGTTGAAGTTTCTTTACAAAATTTACCTCATCTTCTTCTGAGATATATCTTGATCCTTCTGCTTCTTGCACTTCTTTCCCTTTTGTAGAAGCTCTAAAGATGGCTTCTTTGACTTCAAATGGTCCTCCTCTTCTCATTTCATATGCAGTTAGTATCCCATGAAGTTGCACCACAGTAAGATTTTGAAGATCCTGTTTTTCTTCAAGAGCAGAAACTTTTGACTCAAATTTTGTCATTAGAGATCTTAAAATTTTCTCAACCAAAGTAGATTCGGTTATTGTTTCTCCCAGATTTCTCATACGATTTACAACATCATCAAGACGTAAAAAGAAACTGGCAATACTCTCATCACTATGCATTTTTAAATTTTCATATTCAATTCTGAGAGTTTGGAGTTTTGCACTTTTTACCTTTGCATCACCTTCATAACTTAGAATGATTTTGTCCCACATTTCCTTTGCTGTATTTAGCTGCATAACTTTGACAAATTCAGATTCAGTCAGACTTCCTGTTATAGCATTGACCGCCTTTGCATTTGATTCATAATTCTTCTTTTCAGTCGGATCTGTTGGTATTGTAGTTGGATATTGATATCCTTGTTGAACAATGGCCCATACATCTGTTCCCATAGACTGAAGATAGGATCTCATCCTTGTTTTCCAGAAGATTAAATTGCTTCCATTAAAGAGCGGAGGCTTGATAGATGCTGTTCCATCTTGATTGCTCATCTTGCTTGATCTTCCTTCTAGCCGCTAAGCTTTTTCAGAAGGACCTCCTCTGATACCAATTGTTGGGAAAGATACTAAGAGGGGGGGGGTGAATCAGTATCTAGATCTGTCAATCAAATTTTTACTTTTCTTTTCTCAAAAACCCATACGCTACTTTACAGACCAAAACTCGCGTATATACGCGGATATCCTTAAGGAAACTCGCGTATTCTCAGATCTCTTATTATGCAGATAATTCTTATCTTAGATTATTGCATCATTCACTTATTGGATGTTAGTAAGTAGTAAACATGCACAGTAAGAATAGAATAAATCAACACACATAAGCATCACACATGAACACCAAGATTTTAGGTGGAAACCCAATTCGGGAGAAAACCACCGCTATCGTCGTCTCAGTCTTCAATATTTATTATAAAGAAAACATCTTACAATTATGTACTGGCGCAGACTCATACCAGCACGTAGGCACCCACCTGCAGAAGGCTACAACCTTCTCTCGTTTACCAGCCTCTCATGGAAGGGAGCCACTACCCCCTGCTCTTGTTTACCAGCCTCTCCTGGAAGGGAGCCACTACCCCCTGCACTCATTTACCAGCTACCATTGGAAGGGAGCTACTACCCCTTACTGAAGGCTTCACCCCTCAGCACCACTGCAGACCACATTTCATCAATTTTAAAACTAGATCAAGCAGCTTCAACTTCAACCCTTCATTTTTCAACAAACATGCTTTGCCCAATGCTTCAAACAGAACAGTGAAACCACTGTAACCAGAATATCAGAGATTAACCAGACTTCAGAATAGATATGCAGAAACACATTCAACCATAAGAAACCATTAGTTCAAATACCATACGCGCTTTTAGTTAATCAGACCCGCGTATACACGCGTTTTTCATCAAACGAACTCGCGTATACATCTGTGCACTTTTCAATAAACCCTAACTTCCCATACGCTCTTTTATTAGATCAGAGCCACGTATACACGCGATTTTTCCACAACAAACTCACGTATAGATCTGTAAATGAAAGCTTTGCAGAACAGACTAGATCTTTAAACTTACCCAGATTTCTTCATTTCCTTCAGCAGACTTTGCACCAGATCTTCATCAGTTCTTCTTCTACAAATCATCTTAGAGATTCATCATCATCGGATCTAAGGATCCATGGGTGCATCATAGATTCAGATTTATCAATAAAGAACAAAGTTCAATCATGCAGATATACTTCAAAGTGAAGTATTCATTCAATACCCAGACATCTGCACCCCTTTGCACAATGATCTTCTTCTCCTTATATAGGTTTAGCCTTTATCAATACCATGAGTCAAAACCACACCACTTCTGATGGTATTCCTGGACAGGACCAAATAGATAATCAAGCGCTCAATACAATGGGTCAATACCATGGTAAAACCCCTTGGTATTCTAAATTTGGAGCGCAAAAGGGCATACGCGACTTGGCACGTACTTTTCCGCGTGCACACGCAACTTCGCCTTAACAAACCCGCGTATGCTTTGTGACACATCATATTTATCATTTTTCTAGCACTTCCCTTCTTTTGTTCCTTCTGAGCTGATCTGTAGATACATCATCCTTCCTTTTAACACATAGGTTGCTTATCAAGAAAAACTTCATCAAATAGGTTGCCATCAAGGACAATAGATTGCATCATATCGCTTAGATAGTCTTATTTCATCAAGTAGGTTGCCATCAAGGACAACATGCCAACAACGGCGCATCAAGACCAGACATCATGCTAGCAGTAGGACTAGTGGCAAGATATCAAGCAACACCTAAACAAAACCATCTTCTGGCAGTAAAAAGAATACTCAGATATCTACAAGGAACTGCACAATATGGGCTTTGGTATCCTAAAGGAAAAAGCTTCACCTTGACAGCATACACAGATGCAGATTGGGCCAGCTGTGTGGATGATAGGAAGAGTACAAGTGGAGGTGCATTCTATCTAGGAGAAAGTCTGGTGGCATGGCTAAGCAAGAAACAAACATCCATATCTCTGTCTACTGCTGAAGCAGAATATATAGCAGCAGCAGCATGTTGTACACAAGTCATGTGGATGAAACAAACTCTTCAAGACATGAAGGTAAGCATTAATGAACCTATCTCAATCAAATGTGATAATACAAGTGCTATAAGTATATCTAAAAATCCTGTGCTTCACTCAAAAACTAAGCATATCCAAATCAAGTATCATTTTCTCCGAGAACAAGTGGCTCAGAAGATAGTAAAGCTGGAATATGTACCAACAAAAGAACAGACAGCTGATATATTTACCAAACCGCTTGCCAGAGAACCATTTGAATATTTGAGAGACAGACTAGGGGTAGTATCTGTAGATGCTACTCTCTGATATGAAAAGAAAGCACAGTTTCAGGGGAAGAACATAAAAGAAAATATCATTCTCAGGGGGAGATCAACCAGCAAGGGAAGCATGAAAACAGGTCCTCAGGATCAAAGGGATTATGGCAATAATACATTCAGCATAAAAGAATCAATAAAAAGGCAAAAGGGTCAGTGGTGCAGCAGAAGAGTGGTGAACCCGAAGTAAACTGAACATGGAAGAAGAGTGAAACCGATGTGTATCTCATCCAAAGTTTGGATCAGCAGCGTACAAAGTTAGGAAATTTCAGAGGGAGGAAATGCATGAAATGTTGAAAATGGATAAATACACAGCATCAAAGAATAAAAGCTTCACTAAGAATTCAAACCCCTTGCCATTGATGTCAAAGGGGGAGGAAGAGTAAGAAACAGAAGGAAGAGCAGGCAAAGAGCAAGCAATAGGAGGAAGAGAAGGCAAACATAGAAAGTGTATTGCCATCAATGCCAAAGGGGGAGACTGTTGGAAATGTTGTCATTAATGGAAAAGAAGGCATCAAAAACAGAGAAAGGAAATGGAGGCAGCCAAGAAGCAAACGAAGGAAGAAAAGGAGACAGGTAGAGGCAGAGGGAGCGAATATAGAGCCAGAACCGTTATCAGAAGCAGAGGGGGAGGCAGAGCCGTTATCACAGCAGTTGAGACAGAGGCAGAGGCAGAGTCGTTATTCTGGGAATCATTATTCGTGATGGATACACTGTTCTAACTTATGAATTGATGTCAAGTCTGGCTATGGACTACAATTCGAACCCTGTGTTTGTATGAACTTTGTAAGGGTGATAATAATACAATGGAGTTGATTGGAGCACTTCTAAGCTTAATTTGCAGGTTGGTCTGTGCTAACTAAGCCGTCGAGAATTGGTTGGAATCGATTCCCGTTCTCATTTTTTAGCCTATGGAGGAACGAAGCCGTGTATTGACTGGAGCGAGCGCAAAAGGGAGACACGTTGTTTGATGTGAAACTATGTGACAGAGTGTAATGAAAGAAATACAAGTGGACGGAACCTGACGTGTCAAAGGGGAGTAGAACCATGAAAGGCTGGAACCTTGTGAGAGGAACAGTGACGCGGTTTGGAGTGAGCAGTAAAGGCTGGAAGCGGATTTCATCGCACCACCTTTCGCCGGCAAGCGGTATTTGAGGGGGGAGCGATTCCATAGAGGTGTTGATGCGTGGCAAGGCAGGACCCAATGAAACCACCTTTCAAAGCACGCCATCGCGCGTTAACATTCGTACCAGGAGGTGGAGCGATATCGTCGAGTGCCGTCGATCTGGTGCAGAGCCATCGGACGGTGACTGTTTGACGGAGATGCACATAGAATAAGTAGGTATGGTAAGTGCGTTGATTGGGTGATTGAACGTAGATGTGAGGCCCAGAGCCAAGGTTTATTCAAAATTTAATTATGCAAAAATCGTGCGTATCAATATAAATTCTCAAGGTTTAACCATTGGTTGTAAAGCTTGGCACATACAAATAAATTGAATTCCGTGATAGAAGGAGTATATGCACGAGGGGTTATAACCTTAGTCTTTAGGTTTGGAGAGCGAAATATATAAACCATGGAAAATATGTGGGTTAACGATATTGTGACGGTTTATTAAATATATGATGAAATGAACGTGGTTTAATATATGTACATGCCGAGGGTCAGTTTACATGGTTTTAATAGCCAAAGTATTATGTCGCTTATATTTGTGGGCCCGGAGCCAAAGGTTTTAAGACCGTGACCATATATATGTTGGGCACTAAACAAAAGCCACAGTTTATTAATAATCAGGAATATGCATACATGACGACACTTATTCCAGGGGGGGTCTCCTTCCCTTATCTGCTCGAGTCTACTACCCCCACAGAATTAAAAAGAAATGGAGCTCCATTTGATGCGAGTTGATCTGAATATGATGTAAACCATATATTCTTCAAGGAGGTAAACTTCAGAATAAAGTATTGAAATTGCCCATATCGATAGTTGGATTGAGTACAAATTTGTTGTATTCATTTTATATGCACACAGAAAGAGGAAGAATGAGGCCTGACAGAGGAAAACAAAGATTGTAGAGTTGAAGAGATGTACAACAAAGTGATTCAAAAGTGCATTGAACAGGTGGAATATGCAGATGACAGTGAAAAAAGAGTATGCAGAATAGTTTCTTAACAACAACAGGAAAAGACAAATCCAGTAAAGCCAAAATCCAGAAAAGGAGCTGAGTGAAATTAAAATGTGTAATTAAAAATGTGAATGTAAATTCTTATTTTTTATTGTTTGTGATGCAAAGGCAGGTATCCTACGGAAAAGAAAAAATCCCACTGTAGCATGGAAATTTGTACATATTGCTATAATTTTAAAAATTGAGTTGGATAAAGGAATAAGAAGACATAAGCCAAAGAGTCATGACTGTTCACTCCAAATTCCTTGTGAAATACAAACAGTCATGTGAGAATCTATATATATAATATCAATTTGATATTCTCAAGAGGGTTAGTGAGAGAAAATATAGAGAAGGAAGAGTATAAAAGTGTAAGGTAGAGAATATTAAGAAAAGAGGAGTAGAAAGAGAAGCTACAGAACAGAGCTGATATCTGAGGTAAATCAGCAAACAATTAGTTTTATAAATTGAGGAAGTTGGAGCTTCCCTATCAAGTTGCAGCTTGATAGCTGTCAGTTGTAGCTGACTGAGGTTGGAGCCTCCTGTAGGTTGGTGCCTGCAAAAAATTGAAGGGAGTTGGTGCTTCCTTGCAAGTTGTAGCTTGTAGAATTGAGGTAGGAGCCTCCTGTAGGTTGGTGCCTGCAGAAAAACAGTGGTGAGAGGGAGTTGGAGCTTGCCTTTGCATCACAACAATAATAAGATGTGGTTTTCTCCCTTTATGGGTTTCCACTTATATCTGGTGTCTCTATGCATGATGTTTATGTGTTGATCTGATTTATATCATCTTCTTAATACTTGTTGCTCTCATATTAAGTCTACTATTATATCATATTAATACTTGCTGCTCACATTCTAAGATTGCTCATATTTTAAGTTGGACATGAAATGAAAGTGTAAATAAGTTTTAATGAAAAGTTGTAAAAATCAATGAATATGTTAAACTGATTCACCCCCCCCCCCCTCTCAGTTTAACTAAGGATTCAACAATTGGTATCAAAGCCAAGTTCCTTAGTACCAGTATAACAGCTGAAAGGAGATCCTAGGTTCCCAAGATGGCTAGTAAAGAAGGATGCTCAACCAACAAAGCCCCTTTCTTCACTGGTGAAAATTATGCTTTCTGGAAAATCAGAATGAGGACATACATAATGTCTCTAGGAATAGAAGTCTGGGCTGCTATGGAATTAGGATATGCCCCAAAGGCAACTGACACAGAGAAAGAAACAAAACAAGATTTTGTGGCTAACGCAAAAGCCATGAATGCCATCCTAAATGGATTGTGTGAAGCAGAGTTTATTAAAGTAATGCACAAAGACACTGCCAAAGAAATATGGGATACTCTTGAAAACATACATGAGGGAGACAAGAAAGTAAACACTGCCAAACTTCAAGTCTATAGAGCCCAGTTTGAAAACTTAAAAATGAATGATGATGAAGACATTGCCAGTTTCTTCCTAAAAGCTGCAGAAATTATTAACAATATGAAAGCTCTTGGAGAAAAAATGCCAGAAAGTATAATTGTGCAAAAGATTCTAAGATCTCTTCTATCCAGGTTTAATCCAAAGGTGTCTGCAATAGAAGAAACAGCTGATTGAGACCTTGACCATGAACCAGCTACTTGGAAATCTAACAGCCTATGAAATGAGGCTCCCACAGAAGAAGCCAAGTACGAGGGAAGCAACCTTTAAAACATAAAAGAAGAAAGAAGAAGAGGGAGACATATGCTCCTGCTCGGATGAAGAAGAGGCAAAGTTTGTCAAGAAATTGGATAGAGGCTCAGGTAAATACAAAGGTAAACTCCCCTTCAAATGCTTTAACTGTGGAAGAGTGGGACACTATGCTGCTAAGTGTCCTCACAAGAAAGTGAGGAATCAGGCTCAAGAGTCAGAGAGAAATAAATCAAAGAACTGGCAGAAAGGAAAGAAGTTCAGCAGAAAATCCTTCTATGCTCAACAAGACAGCAGTACATCTGAAGATTCAGATGAATCCTCAAGTGAAGAAGGAACCTCTGAATTCTTATTGATGGCCATAGAAGAACTTGAAAGTCTCTTGCTAGAAGATGAAGAAGAATAAGGTGAAGTCGACCTTGAGGGGGAGCTGAGAAGTTCTCTAGAAGAGATTGATAGACTCAAACTGAACTGTAGAAAACAAAATGACATTCTTCTCAAATATGTACGAGAAGAATAGAATTCAGAAGTCCTTAAGCAGCTAAAAATAGAGCTTGAAGAAACCAAGAAGATAGAGGACATGTTACTTAAGCAAATCAAAGAAAAAACTCAAGAACAAGAAAATTTGGAAGAAGTAGTATGTCTCAGAAAGAAATTAGAAAATTCTCAAAGGAAAGTGGTTATAAACTCTTCCCAAACAACAAGCTCTAGTAAGTTGAATGAAATTTTGATTGCTCAAAGATCCCCTATGATAAATACTGGAATAGGCTATGAAGGAGAATCAAGTAAAGGAAAAGAAAAGGTTGACAGAGAGATGATTTTTGTAAAAGCAAAGAAGAATGATGAAGCAGCTCAAACAATTCCTACAAAAGAACAAATCTGCAATAAGGAAGACAGAGATCAGAAGAAACCACTAGTAGCAAAGAATATAATAAATACAAAGACCCCTGAATATGTAAAATTTGGAAACCATCAAAGGATATTCTTCCCTCCAATGAAGAATTCCACCTGTTATGTCTGCCACAAGCTGGGACACATTGCTGCATATTGTCATGCAAGGAGGAGTAATTCAAACCAGCAAAAGATGCAAACATTGAAGAGACTGCCTCAAGCAAACAAATGGAAAATACAACCTTACATCAGGTATGCAAATAGTTTCTATGGTTACTGTTTTTATTGTAAGGAATTTGGCCATAAAATCATTGAGTGTAGAAAGTATGGACAAAGATTGATGTTTAACACCTCAAGAAGGCTTATGAATCAAAGAAATTCTGTTCATACTCACAATTATACAAAAATTATGATCAAATGTTGTGTATGCAATCAAGTTGGACATATACCATCCAAATGTCCTCTAAGAAGATGGAGGTCATCACCTCACAAAAGATACAAAACAAAAGGGTGCCTCCAGTGGGTAAAGAAGGTGAATAAGTGTGACCTGGCTCTAACTGCTCAAGATCTGAAAAGTCAATGGTATTTGGACAGTGGCTGCTCTAAACACATGACAGGAGACAAAAGTAAGTTTATAACTCTTGATGAAAAGAAATCTGGCAATGTTACTTTTGGCAATGACAAATCAGGTAAGATCAAGGGAAAAGGCTCAGTCAACATAGACAATGGCAGAGGAAAGGCCCAAGATGTACTATTTGTAGATGGGCTGAAAGCAAATTTACTGAGTGTTAGTCAGATGTGTGACAAAGGTTGCGAAGTTCTATTTAGAGCACAAGACTGTGAAGTCAAATCAAGCACCACAGGTAAGACTCTACTCAAAGGTGTTCGAACAGAGAGCAATGTTTACATTGTGAAAGAGGAAGATGAAGCATGCCATCTTAGCAAACTTGAGGAGTCATGGTTATGGCATAAAATATTGGGACATCTCAGCTTCGATCACATCATCAGACTAAGCAAGAAGAAAGCTGTCAGAGACATGCCAGAAATAAAGAGGCCTTCTAATACCATATGCAAATCTTGTCAATTGGGTAAACAGACCCACACATCCTTTAAGGCCAAAGAGGAGTTGTCAACAAGAAGACCACTCCATCTTGTGCACATGGATCTGTGTGGACTTGCAAGAACTAAAACACCAAGTCGAGAATCCTACTTCATGCTGATAATAGATGATAATAACATGAATACCGATCTCTATATATTACATTCCAAATTAATTGAAGTGATGGATACTTGAATTTGTTTCCAAATTAATTGAAGTGATGAATACTTCAGATTTTAAAAGAGCAAATATTGTTATAGTATGATTACAATGGGTTTGAATCCTTATATTCACGTGATGGAGATTAAAATTCGAATATTTCTATTTATGTTGTGGAGAGTCTAATATAGATGAATATGGCTATTGATTTTTCTCATATACACCATTATTACACTTCATCTATCTCAGTGTTGGTTCAAACCAAATGCAATATGATTTTTACTGAATAATTCAAGTCCAAATTGAAAGCCCCAGTTGAAAAAAAAATTTCTTTTACAATAGAGAACTACCAAGGCCAATAATACTAGAACATGAAATTAGTTTATTTTGCATGAAATCTCAAGTTGCATAGTCATGACGTCACTCTAAGCATCATTGGGGCATATATTTTCTTGAAATAAACAAGGAAATTGGATATACCATCCAAATAAAAAACATTATCTGCAAAAATAAACCTGATTCAAAAGACGGCATAAATTAGTAAAAATAGTTTCTTTTGCATGAAAGCTCAAGCTACACAACCATGAAGTCAATCTAAGCATCATTGAGAGAGATATATTGTTGAAGTAAATTGAGTAATTGAATTAACCATCTAGTTAAACAAGCATGTTCTGCAAAAAAAATTACAGAATAAAAATCAAATATAAATTAGTAAAAACCACAGCCATTATTCATTTATTGATCAGGGGCTAAAAATTATGCTAAAAAATGAAAGTTGTCAGAATAAGTGTGGAACTTGAATGACTGTGTATATCTCTTTGTTCTGAATCTTGCGCAACTTGTTTCGTGGAAAACCAACATCGCATGCTCCCAGAAACGCGTTTTGTCCACTTTGTTAAAAAAGAAAATGTAGGATAGTCCAATCAGCAGTCTGTACTACTGATTGGGCATGCCCATGTGGTAGGTTGACTTTTCAAAGGGTATATTACCCAAAAAAGAAGGTTGTGCCAAGTGGCACTTCATCATTGGTTTGAAATAACATAATTTGATTGGGTTATAGGCGGCCAATCACAGGCTGCCACGTGGTAGCCAGAGGGCCACCGAAATTTTGGTCAAGGTATGAGCGGAGCGGGCGAGGGTTGAACCTGCGACCTCCAAGCAACTAGCATAAATCTCTTACCACCGTGCCATCACATTGTTTCTTAATATACTATGGGTTTGATATATTTTTTTATGATTATGGTTGTGCAATGGGGGAGGGGGGCGGTGTCTAGCCCCAGCCTTGGTCACTGTGAGTGGGCCCAGGACCATGGGTGGGAGGTTAGCCCTGCGCTCCCTCCCAACTGTGCCATAACCGTGGGAAATAAAACTTGCTGACGATGCCATGTATCCACCAAGCCGAGAAGAGCGCAGTCATTAAACCGTGTGGATTTTTAAAATGTGTGGGATTTTTTAGTGCGGGAATTAAGGTCTTGGCCCTCGACAATATGGCCATAATGTGGCTCCCCATAGGGCCATATTTTTCAGAAACAAAGCTTTAATGTTCAAATTGGTGTGCTGACAAATCTGCCCAGATATTGGGCAATCTAGCACTCCGTTAGAAAATTTTGGGGCGAAATTGTAGGATGGTGCTAGATTTGGTGGAGTTTGGGGTGGGGTTAGTGCTAAAACTTTGCGAAGCCATAACTTACTCAGATTTTGACCAAATTCGAGGCAAAAAGAGGCCAGAAAAGAATTTTTGGGCATTTTGGAGCCATTGGAGTAGGTTTCATAGTTGTTTGTGTATTGAAAATGTATGTAATCACACTTTTGAGCATAATAGAAGAGGACCAAGCCATTGGAAGCTGGACCAAGGAGACGTAGCCCAGGCAAGGTGAAATCCTTCATCATGTGTTGTTGTGTTACTATTTATGGTGATGTTCATGTCTGTTATATGTTTTTGTTCAGTGTTTTGTTCATGAAATTTACATAAAACACATAAAAACTCGGTTTTAACTTGAAATTTACCTTATAATCCTCAAGCACTTTATTTATATTCTGAAGAGTAATTTAGCACACCAAAATTAATTTTCCCATTCAGATCAAGTTGGAATCAGAGCACTAGGTTTACTTGTGCAAGGAGGATTTAATTGTTCTGCAAGTGTTTAAATGCTTACAAGGTTGAAGCTCAAAAGAGGAGAAGGCAAGCTTGTGGGTGCAAGTTCTCAAGTTGGAGAAAGGAGAAGGAGGGCACAATTGCCACAATATCCACCACAATATTCACCTCATATTGTACCTAACGCTTCAATAAGCATGTATCATGAAGGAGGAAATGATAACATGACAGAGGATGAGAAGGATTTTAGGAAGGCTTTCTTTGACATGACAGAGATGGTGAAAGTCCTCTACGAAGAGAGGAATACAAGGTTGCAGGGTGAAAGCTCCAGGCCTCCAAGAGGAGAGGGTTCTCCAGGGGGAGGAGGTAATGTAAATGGTGCTAAGCCACCATCATCCTCACAACCATATTCCCCTTCATCTTCATCCTCTTCCACTACTACAACCCTTACTCATACTCATCAACATACCTCAAAAGGAATTGGTAAAACACCCCTATTAAAACTTGATATTAAATTTGAGTTTCCTATGTATAATGGTAAAGTGAATGCAAAGAAGATTGAAAATTGGGTTCGCCATTTGGAGTTTGACTATGGGATTCAAAACTTTCAATATGATTACAAAAATATTCAACTAGCTTCCTTGATACTGGAGGGTGCAACACTAATATGATGGGAAGACAAGACACAAGAAGAGATAAAAAACCATGGTAAGATTTCAATCTCTTGGTCTGATTTTATTGCTACGCTTAAAAGACAATTTTACGCTCTACCTTATACACAGAAATTTATTATGGATTGGAAGAATTTTAGACAACTAAAGGGACAAAGTGTTCAAAATTATACTCAAGATTTTAGGATAAGAGCACTAGTTTTGGGTGTCAATTTATCTTCTCAAGACACTTTGTTAAAGTATATTTGGGGTTTGCACAACTATCTTAGAAATACTATTCTCATGTTCAATCCCACAAACTTAGATGAGGTTTGTGTTTAAGCCACACATCTAGAAGAAAGAGGGAAACATAATGCACATGAGAAAAGTGATAGTTCCCTTGAGTATGAAGGAAACGTAAAGGGTAAGTTTAAGGAAAAAGGAAAGAAAAATGGTTCTATTACATTGGAGAAAGAGAAACTCACATGCAAACATTGTTTGAAAAATGCCCATGATGAAGGACATTGTTGGAAACTCCATCCAGAGTTGAAGCCCAACAAACTTTAAACCAAAGTGAAGGAGAAAACAACTGTAATCATTGAACATGACTTAGGTTCAGATTCAAGAGATGAAATCAAGATTACATCAATGGGTTTCAAAGGTAAGAACATAGCAAGCACTAGTTCTGCAAGTTTTTCTAATGTAACTCAAGATGATGATACACCAATTAAACTCTTTCATATTAGAGTTGTTTCAAAGCATACCAAAATAGACACACTATTTGATAGTGGTTCTTAATCCAATTTGATTTCTGAAGACTTAGTTAAGAGATTAAATCTAAAAACTGTTGCAAATCCAAGACCTTATCCTTTAGGCTGGATATGCAAGAATGAAAAATTGCAGGTAACAAGGAAGTGCATTCTAAGGTTTGCAATCAATTCAAACTTTCTTGAAAAAGTTCAACTTGATGTAGTTTTGCTTGAGATTTCAGGTTATGTTTTCGGAAGTCCTTATCTTTATGATAGGAGGGCATTATTTCATCGCCATGAGAATAAGTACCACTTGTTTAAGAACTTAATTGAGTACATAGTTAGAGTGCATAAGAAGAATATGATTTTGTCTCTTATGCATGCATGAAAAGTGAAGAGAATAGTGAATGCAAGTGAAAATTTTGCTTTGTTAATGTTCAAGCATAATGATGTTTTCAATGAGACCTTTCAAGAAGATGAATAAAATGAACAAGATGATTTAATTGAAGTTGCTAATGGTTGTAATAAGATTTTTTAGGGCTCTAACATGTTGCCTTTGAAAAGAGGTAAACAAGATGTGAAAGATTTGTAGCAATGCACATCATTTTTGAACAGTGATGGGAACAAGATGTCGGTGCTGAATGGTGCAAAAATAAAAGAACAAGCGCCAAAGAAATATGAAAAAGAAGGCATAAGTTCCACCAAGTACTTATCTTTGGTTTCAAAATTTTACATGGAAATGGCAAAAACACTTGGTCAAAAGTCAACACAAGTACAAGGCAAGACAAGCTAAAAATCTCCATGTTGATAGTGTTCGAGGTGAGAAAGTTTTCAAGTTATTCAAGTTTCCTTTGATTGATGGCAAAGGAAGGAACAATTTTGTTTATTCGAGGATAGTTTTTTGTTCTGCAAATCTGGAAATTTCAGTATGATGGCATTTACAACAACAAGACAATGTCTCCAGAATCAAGGAAAAAGATTAGTTTTCAGGAAAATCTCAAGTTGATGAGATCAGGACATTACAGTGGTTTGAGACTGGAAGGGTGATGGGGTTTTTACCCTCTTCCAATTGTTTAGTAATCATTTTTAACTTGAAATTTACCTTACAATCCTCAAGCATTATGTTTATATTCTGAAGAGGAATTTAACACAACAAAACTAGTTTTCCCATTCAGATTATTTATGCAAGGATATTTGGAAAATGGTAGACTAGAACAAGGGAAATATTTTACCCTAAATATACTTTTTCCTATTTTAGTGCCCAAGGACATTAACTCATTTCTCATGACCTTGTTATCAAATCATGGGAAAAGTAGGGCAGATAGTTCTTCTATCTAATTGTGACATGGAGATGATTGTGGCTATTGTTCATATTGATCCTAGCGTTAACCAAATTACACTTTCTCATATTTATATTAACCTTCTCATCGTGATTGATATATCATTTTGCTGCCATGATTTTTAAATATTTATGCAACGATTTTTCATTGTTAAGCTTCAGAGGAAAACCACCTAAAATTAAATAACTTGAAAATAACTCATACTCAGGTAAATAACCTATTTATCATCAATCACTGCCCACCATAATTTAAGTATTTACATAAAAAATTAATAGAAACAAGATGAAAATAAATATACCTACCTATAGTTACTATCAACTGTTATTTGTGTTTTCTTCAACATTTTAACATGTAGAAGTAAAAATGTAAATGTGAAAAGTTAGTAGTGGTTACTACCCACAAAAAATTATGCAAATCCTTATCCCTTAGTATGAAATTAACTTTTCCACTTCATATATCAATTTGTAATTTTTCTAAAAACTATTAAACTATTCCTTTGGGAGTTGTTTGTACAGTCTAGGATTTTTTTATTTTATTTATTTATTTATTTATTTTTATTTTTTTTAATTAATTTATTTATTTATTTATTTTTATTTTTTTTTCGTATAAAGAATTAATCTAACCGTCTTCTTACTTTTTTATCTATAAAATTACTTTTATTTGATCATTAATTTAAGGATTTTCCTTGGTGAAGTTCATTCTGGGCCTGGAAATGGTATCAGAGCAAGAACGATTCAAACACTTGATTCTCCATTTATTGTGGAGCGATTGGAGCTTGAGATTCGAGGAGGCTGGAAGCAACATTGGTGTTAATTATGTTTGTTCTGGAATAGTTGGAGAATTTTAATGTTTTCAACATGCGTATGTTCCCCCTCCTATTTTCAACCTATGTATGTGACCACTCCGTCTGTACCACAGTTATATATAACAATGGAAGCCACCACAACCAAACCACTAGAGGTGTTTACACTCCTCAAATTTTTGGATCAAAGTTTTTGAATTGTATCGAGCCTAACTTGGCTAGCAGGATAGTGCCCATATGTTTGAATAAGTGTGTTAGCCGACGGTTGGTGTGATCAAGTGAAACCAATGGTTTGCAAGACGATGTGAGTGAAGACCCCCTCGGTCTGTGAAAAACATTCGTTATAATTCAAGTGTGAATTCATATGGTTTATATTCTGGGTACAATTAGATCCCATTAACCTTTGAATGATTTGGGATGATGCGTGATCTGTGGAGGAGACCCTGTTTCAATCCAAGTCCAAGTGAAGTGACTCGATGTTGTTAAGACCCTATTACAGTCCAAGAGAAGAATCCTTGGCGGTGTTCGACGAGGAGGATGTTAACACATTTTTTTTTTCCCACAACCGGTTTGAATCAAAGTAGACATATTGAAGAGCCCTGATCAGTTGATTCTTGAAACTGTAATTTGAAAACACATTTTTTTAAGAAATTTGTGTCTAAGATAGTGGTTGAAATGGAAGCACTGAATGGATTAATTGTTGTATATGTAAGATAAAAACAAAGTTTTTTTTTCTCTATATTAGTGGTAGTGGTTAAAACATTTTTTTTAAAGAAAAATGAATTCTATGGTCGTGTTTAAAAACATTTTTTATGTTTGGTAGTTCTATAAATTTATCCGCAAAAGATGAACCCCTAGGCATATTTAATTGGGAATGTTTTATCTATAAAGAAAAATTACCAAGAATGGTTCAGGAAAGTTAAATATACACTTATTTTTAATGATATGTGGGATGGAGTATGTGAAGGAAAAGAAGGGAATGCACCAGATCATCTTGATGAGGAGAAACAATTAGTGATATGGAAAAGCAAGGAAAGGAAGGCCTATGTCTTAATTTCCACTTCAGTCTCAAAATATGTAAGAAAATATATTTCTCGAAGTAAAAAAACGTATGATGCCATAAAAAAATTAAAGGAGCTTTATAATTCACATTCTGAATTGGATATAATACAATTATTGTTGAGGTTATTTAATCTAGAAATGAAAAATAATTATCCGTTAAAACTTAATTATTAAATTAAAGCCATCAATCATGAAATTGAATCTACTAGAGTTAAAGTTGATCTACAAATTACTGCCTTTATAAAAAAGATCTTTACACCTCCGGATGCGGAAAGCAGGAAGCGGGAGGACTGACAGGACGCTGGGCGAAAGGACGGGAGGCCACCTGCCTACCCGCTTATAACCCTCAAGCCCACCTGCTATCATTTATTTCCCGGATAGTTTTTCTTTATGACCCGGATATGGAGTCGATCTTCTTCATTGCGCCTGGTCCTCGAGGCCACCTCGAACGCTGTTATCGTGCTATGTATTCGACCGCCATGGTTTGTCATTCAATGCAGTTCTGGTTTGCAGCTTCGATTTGCAGTTTGGGGTGGCTATTTATCATGGAGCCGTCCGCCCCCACGCCTCTGTCAACGAGCTGCAATCCTGCTCTGGACAAGGCCTCTGTTCGCACCTTCACCGGGTTGCGCTGCTGCAACACCTGCTGTCTGGTGCTTGCAGAGAATTCCCACATTTCCGTCACAGGCTCTTGTGATTCTGCCACTGCAACTCGCGGCCCGTCTTCTGCAAGGTTCTCCACTGAATCTCACTGGTTTTCTAGCTCCCTCTCCGCAGCGAACATGCCCAGAGTCAGACAGAGGATGCGACCCCGTCGAGGCTCCTCCTCGCGGGCCTCCAGAAGGCACTCGCCTTCCCCCACTTCCTCTCCGTCCAACTCCTCCGCGACTTCGGACAGCTTGCCCCGTCTCCTTCATGGGAGACTGCTTCGCTCAGGTCGTCGTCTGGATTCGCCCTCTGGTGATGCACTTCCAGCTCAATCTCACACGGCGCTCTTCTCCTTTGACTGCGCCCTTGATAAACCCCGGGTCACCGTCGCCATCTCAGTCGTATTCCTGGAGGAGCCAAAGCCGGAGTCTCCGCCTGTTCCGCCTGCTCAAGATGAGTGCGCAACTAAGGACGAGAAGCAACAGGATCCACCCTCTGAGCACGGGACTTCTTTGCAGGTCGAAGCTGAGGCCATTCTGGGTCAAGACGCTGCGCCTCCACCAACTGATCATGCCCAGGGCATTCAGGACGACTTCGGGTGCGCCATTGAAGAAATCGAGCCGGATGAGTAGATCTCTGCACACTCTGAGTGTTTGCATAAGCGTTTTGCTAGTTCTTCATGTTTCTTTTTCATTTCATGAGATGATGGGGCGCGTTAGTGTTAAAATTTTTGTATCGGTGTTTAGTGTCATGTCATGCATTCTGTGTCAATGTCTGCACGCAGAAGCATTATTATTTTGTTTGGTGACAATGTCTGGACTTATCAGTGTGATCCCCTGCGGGGGATTTCCTCAGTTTCTGCTTCTCTTGGCTGGTTTCCCTCTCGCAGGGCAGCCTCTTTTTCAGTACTGGTCTGTTAATATGCCTCCCCGAAGGCTCTGCTATGGCCACGGCCAATTGTACATTATTTCTCCTTAATTAATAGATTACCCTAACTTAGAAAAAAAAAAAAGACTCACACTTACGACCACACCACTAAGAGTCTTCCGTTTAGTATAATAAAAGCTTTAGATTTCGACAAATTAGTAGGGAAAATTGCAAAAGGAGAGAATTCCTTTGGAAAGAAAGAAACATCACTTAATTCTAATGCTGAAACCCAATGTCTTGGTGAAAAAGACCAAAAACCTCAAGAAGAATCTATAATAAATACTAAGGGTAATAGAGGTCGAGGTAGGAAGAATTATAGAGGCAGGGGGCAGAAATATTCAGGGAGATAGAAAACAGAATGATAAAATAATTTTTTCTGATAAACTAGCTGTAAAATGTTTTAGATGTGATAATATTGGACATACTGCTGCAAATTGTAGAATTCCCTGGATAAAACTAATTAAAGAAGAGAACAAATTCTTGAAAAGAAAGATCATCTAATTCCATAAAAATGATAGTCTTATGAGAATGCAGATTATGTTGTTGCTCATTGTAATTTTCACATGGAAGATATATTTAGTACCTCTTTTTCTTCATGGCATGACAATTGGATTTTAGACACAGGTTCCACTTGTCATATGACCTTTAGAAGATATTTTTTTGAAAAATTCAATGATAATATTAATGGAGTACTATATTTTTCTGATAAGTCTCAAATCAAACCATCAGGGATTGGTTCAATTCAGTTAAAAATTCTCGAACTTTCAAATTATACTTTGAATGATGTTATTTACATTCCACAGTTCCAAAGGAATTTATTAAATTTTTTACAAATAATACAGTAGGGAAATTCCATTCACACATTTGATGGTAAAGTTGAAATTATAAGAGTAGTTGACAATAAAACTGTAATGGCTGGTGTGGCAGAAGATAAATTGTTGAAGTTGAAAGGTATGTCATATGTTGCATTGAACAAAAATTATTTGGTTCAACAAAATGATACTTTTTCATCTTCTTTATTGTGGCATGCACACTTCGGTCATATTAATTATGAAAGTATTAGAATTATGAAACAACGGGGGATTAAAGGACTTCCAACAATTCCAAGAAAATTGACTCCATATAATGCTTGTATATTGGGAAAACATCACAAACAGTCTTTTCAGAATTCTGATTCTAGAGCTACAAGGAAATTAAGCCCCATACACTCTGATGTATGTGGACCTATGCTTGTACCAACTGCGAATGACAATAAATACATATTGAATTTTATTTATGATTATTCGAGGATGTGTTGGGTTTATCTTCTTAAAGAAAAATCACAAGTTTCTGATGTGTTTAAAAAAAATCATCTCTTGATTACAAATGAAGCTCATCTCAATATTGGTACTATAAGAACTGATAATGGGGGAGAATATACTTCACATGTTTTTGAAAATTATTTGCAAGAGAATGGCATCAAACACCATACCACAATCCCATATAATTCATAAAAAATGGTATTGCAGAATGAATGAATAGAACATTGCTTAATATGGTAAGGCCAATGATGTTTTTTAAGAATGGAAAATTGATGTTTTGGGAGAAGCAATTATTTGTGCAACATATATTAGAAATCATTGCACTTTCTTCTTTCATTAACAACAGAACTTCATATGAAATGTGGTATAATCATCTTCCTACTGTTAAACATTTCTGAATTTTCGGTTCTCCATGTTATGCTTTGATTCCTAAACAACAGAGGAATGATTTTTGTGAACGAAGCATAAAATCTATATTTTTAGGGTATTCTATGACTTCTATGGCATACCGATTATATGATGAAGAGAACAAGAAGTTTATTTTTTCAAGAGATGTAGTTTTTCTTGAATCTGATAAATATTCCCTCACTGCTGATAGATAACTTAATTAGATAGAAAAGTTTGTGCCTCAAATTTTTTATTATGAATCGGATAATATAGTTCCACATCCTGAAGGGGGGATTCCTATATTAGATCATTTTGTGGAGTTTCCTTCTCTCAATGATGATAATTTTGTTGTTAATGAGAAACTAGTTGATGCAAGTTTTTCTACAAACATGACAAGGACAACAATGGCAACAGAGTTTATAAGGACATAAATGGCAAGAACGGAGACAAATGAAGAAGATGATAAAGTTCCTACACAACCTTTGCGAAGATCAACTCGTATTCGAACATTTCCAAATAAATATGATGAGTTTAAGACTAGAAGTTCCTCGGGTAACTATTCTCATTGTGAATTTATTTTTTATGTGGATTGTGAACCTACTTCTTTTGAAGAAGCTGCTAGTTATGATCAGTGGAAAGATGCAATCAAAAGGAATATGATTCTCTCATAAAAAATGGCACATGGAAGCTGATGGATCCTCTTGTTGGCATCAAATCTTTTGGTTGCAAATGGATTTATAAAACTAAGTATTAAGATAATGGTTCACTAGACAAGCACAAGGCAAGACTTGTAGCGAAGGGATATGCGCAGAAAGATGGTATTGAATATACAGAGACATTTGGTCCTACAAATAAATGGGGAAATATTAGATCTTTGTTTCTATGATTGCAGATCAGAAAGAATGGAAAATCATCATATGGATGTAAAAACTTCCTTTTTAAATGGAGGTTTGAAAGAAGGTGTTTACATGTTTCAACGAGAAGGTTTTTTCGTTAAATGGAAAGAACAAAAGGTATGAAAACTAATGAAGTCTTTTTATGGTTTGAAACAAGTGCCACGAGCATGGTATGAGAAACTAACCGAACATCTTCTAAAGTTAAATTATAAACATTTTGACCTAGATGATGCAACCCTTTTCGTTAAGAAAGTTGGTAGATTAGTTGTATATCTAGTTGCATATGTTGATGATTTGATGATCATAGGAAAAAATGATGAATATATATCATCTATTAAGAAGGAATTGAAAAAAAAAATTGATATGAAAGGTTTAGGTTTACTTCTTTATTATCTTGGAATTAAAGTTGATCAAAAACCACAACATATTTTCATTTCTCGGAAGAAATATGTTGGTAATTTATTAAACAAATATAATTTGATGGGTTGTAATCCTGTTGAAACACCAATGGAGAAAAATTTGAAACTCACTTCAAAAGAAGGAAAATCGTTTGAAGATCCAACAAAGTACAATAAACTTGTTGGAATTTTGATTTATTTATCTATTACTCGTCCTGATATAACCTTTGTTGTCGGAATACTTTATAGATTTATGCATCATCCTTGTGAGGGGCATTGGGTAGAAAAAAAAGAGTAATAAAATATTTAAAGGGAACCCAAAGTTACGGTATAAAATATTCCAAAGTTTTAGAATTCCATATTGTTGGTTATTCAGATTCTGATTTTGATGGTGATAAAGAGAATGGAGTCTCTACTTCTGGTTATTTGATGAATCTTGGATTAACAACCATCAACTGGAGATCCACAAGCAATTTTTTCCTGTCGATTCTACCATCGAAGCCGAATATGTTGCAACAAAGCAAGCCCCTAAGGAAATCATTTGGCTTCAAAAAATACTTGAAGATTTGTAGGAGAAATAAAAGGCTTTAACTCCTCTATTTGTCAAAAACTTTTCTTGAATTCAACTCACCAAGAATCCAAAGTTTCATGATCAAACCAAACATATCAACACCAAGTATCATTTGATTCAACATCATGTAGAGGCCAAAACAATTCATCTGACACATTTTCCTATTTCAGAAAAAATTGCAGATATCCCTACTTGGCATCTCAAATATCCCTTTGGATTAAGGGGGGGGGAATGTTAAACTAATCCTTCGGGAGTTGTTTGTACAATCTAGGATTACTTAGGATTAGTTAGTTTCTTCAGTTTTTCCCATATAGAGGAGTTATCTAATTATCTAACCGTCTTCTCGATTTTTTATCTATATAAATTACTTGTCTTTGATCATTAATTTAAGGATTTGTCTTGGTGAAGTTCGTTTTGGGCCTGACAAAAACATGACATCCACTTAAGTGGCAGGGACTACACTTCCTTGCAACACTTGTTATGGATTGAAATAAGTTTTTCATCCTTATCATGGATTGATGTTGATGTATGCTTACTAACCACTTAATTTATATGGTTAAGCTAGTTGATATTAAAAAGAACTCTATCTTCTACATATGATAAGTCACATCATATATTTCTGGATAAAAAAATATTATAATTTTTCCCACTAATAAAAATTCAATTATTACATTCCGATAATAACAGAATTATCATAAATCTAATAAAATATGTGCTTCCACATTCCATGATCATAGTAATGGTAATGTTATTTCTAGAAGTCAATGGGGTGAAAATGTGAAGTTGGGTTACACATTTTTCCCTTTTTGGAGAAAAAAAATTCAATTTTTTTGTATTCTTCAACTTTCTGCAAGCCAAAACAATTTTTCTGTTTAGAATTTCATTTTGCGATAAAATTAAAAGTTGTCAGAAATTTTATTAGCTTTCTATTACTTATTTTTTGGAATTATTTTATACACATTTGATATGTCAACTTAGCGTTTCTTTGAGTGTGTGTTTTTTAAAAATCAAAGGATTCATAAGAAGTCATGTAAGTACGCACTGTTGTATTCTTTGAAACTTTTTGTTTTTGAGAAACAAAATGTGTTACAACAATCTAGACAGAGTCTACTTCAGTTTCGTTATATTTACAAAGCCAACTGATGCATATAATAATTACTAGAATTTTTTGAACTGGTCCTATATGAAAAAACTGCATATTTTAAATATGTTTCGCAACGCACGAAATTTCTTAACATATAAGTTATAAACTAAAAATCTAAAAACTACCCATTATAGACGACGGACCAATGTAATGCACCATAATTTTTTCAATTTTTTTACAGTGTATTTGGGAAGATACAAAATTATGGTTTCATTGAATCATAATGACCTTCAGAAATTGTTTGCACCTTTTTTATTACAAAATTAATTAAAATTAGTAAATATTTATGAAATTCCATAAAAGTTATATTTTCTGAAAGTATATTGAATTCTGAAAATGCTTGTCTTGGTTCCGACAGTTAATTTGGAATGTTTTATGGAGTTTAATTAGTCCAAAGTTGAAGATATGTATTCAGAGTTCAACTCTACGTAATTGCAGACGTGTTAGTTCGGCCAAACTCTTAAAAAAGGTTCGGTCAAATTGTTTTTTGCGCCAACGTCCTGTAAGGTATAATGACATAAAAGTTTGACCGATTTTTTTATAAAAATTCGGCCGAACTTTTACCCAACTTTCCATCGGCTGGAAAATACCACGAAGCCCCTCAAAAAAAACATTTCGCGACAATATAAATTGCCGCGAAAGCATTCATTATTTTTGCATATTTTCGCACATTTGGTCTGATTTTGCAAATAATTGTTTTGGGTTTAAGGACTTTTCTTGA